>VZRV01001914.1:234788-276782 GCA_013398115.1 Falcunculus frontatus
GGCTCCCCAGCAGTCGCTTCAGGTGGATTGGGTTATGCAGCCATCACGGCCGCTCCTCAGCTGCCCGGGGGGAGCTCTCCCGCACGCACCCGGGGAGGCCCGGGGCCTGCCGGGGCCGGGGGAGGGGAGGCTGGGAGCCGCTCCGAAGAGCCCCGGCCAACTTCCTCCCCCTTCCCCGCTGGGAGGTTCAAACCGAAAAAAGGGGCACTTCCTGTCTCTCCACTGGCTTAAATATGTAAATTTCGGGAAGCGCAACTGGTCGAAAGATCTGTCCATCAGACTTAGGGTCAACCCACGACACCAGCCTAGTTGGGAAAGGCGAATTCAGGAACTGGGAAAATGAAGACCCTCAGCCCACTGTAGGAGAGGGCCAGGTTCAATAACATCTAAGGAACCTGAATGTGCCCAAGTCTATGGGACCTGATGAGGTTTATTTGTGGCTCCTGAGGGAGCTAGCAGATGAAGCTGTTAAGTCACTATCCATCATTGTTGAAAAAATCACAGCAGTCATGTGAAGTCCATGATGACCAAAAAAGGGAAATATAACCCCCATTTCTAAAATGAGAAAAGCAGACCTGGGGAACTGCAGACCAGCCAGTCTCACCTCTGTTCGAGGCAAGATCGTGGCGCAGATTCTCCCGGAAACTGTGCCAAGGCACATGGAAAATAAAGAGGTGATTGGTAAGAGTCAACATGGCTTTACAAAGGGGAAATCATGCCTGCCAAACCTGGTGACCTCCTATGACAGGGCTACAGCATTGGGGGATAGGGACAGAACAACTGACATTGTCTAGCTGGACTTAATACAAAGCATTTGATGCTGTCTCACGTGACATCCTTGTCTCCAAACTGGAGAGACATGGATTTGACGGATGGACCAGTCAGTGAATAAAGAACTGGCTGGAGGGCTGCACGCAGAGAGTTGTGCAGGGGCTCATTGTCCGTTTGTCGAGTGGTGTCCCTCAGGGGTCACTACTGCAGCTGATACTGTTCAACATCTTTGTTGGCAACGTGGACAGTGGGATCAAGGGCATCCTCAGCAAATTGGCTGATGACACCAAACTGGGTGGGGCAGTCAACACACTGGAGGGAAAGGATAATGCCATCCAGAGGGACCTGGACAGGCTTGAGAAGTGGGCCTGTGTAAGTGTCCTGAAGGTCAATAAATCAAAGTGCAAGGTCCTACACCTGGGTCGTGGCAATCCCAGGCACGAATACAGGCTGGGTGAAGGAGTGGTTGGGAGCAGCCCTGCGGAGAAAGATTTGGGGGTGTTGGTTGATGAAAAACTCAACATGAGCCAGCAATGCGCACTCTCAGCCCAGAAAGCAAACCTGGTCTGCACCAAAAGGAGCATGGCCAGCGGGTCAAAGGAGGTGCTTCTCCCCGTCTGCTCAGCTCTGCTCTTGTGAGACCCCACCTAGAGTACTGCATGCAGTTTTGGTGTTCCCAACATAAGAACAGTTGGAGCAAGTCCAGAGGAGAGGCACAAAACCTGATAAGAGGACTGGAGCACCTCCCTTAAAAAGACAGGCTGAAAAAGCTGTTCAGGCTGGAGAAGGTTGTGTGGAAACCTCACAGGATCTGGCCAGTATCAGGAAAGGGTCCTATCAGGAAGCCAGAAGGGGACTCTTCATCAGGAATTTTAGTGACAGGACAAGGAATAATGGGTACAAATTGAAAGAGGGGAGATTTAGGTTAGATATTAGGAAGGAAATTTTTACTGTGAGGGTTGTTAGACACCGGAACAGGTTGCCCAAGAAGGTCGTGGATGCCCCAACCCTGACAGTGTTCAAGGCCAGATTGGATAAGGCCTTGATCACTGTGGTCTAGTGGGAGGGGTCCCTCCACATGGCAGGGGTGGTTGGGATTAGATGATCTTTAAGGTCCATTTCAACCCTTTGACATTCTGTAATCCTATTGCCCACAGACTGAAGAGCTAATAGTTTGAGAAGGGACTAGTAAACCTCATGATCAAAAACCAAGTTAGGAGTGCTAAGCAATAAAGTTAGCATGTTATTGTTGATGTTTTCAGACAGTCTTTATTGATTGATTTTGTACGTATCACATGTTTTTAAAGTCTGAGGTTGTTACAGCTTTGCTGGCAAAATGATATACTGCAAAGATATAATAGAGCTCTCAAGGGTTCTGTAAATAATTCAGCAATTCCTTCTATTTTTGGGGTTTCCTTTTCCTTTTTTTTTTCGCTTATTTTGTTTTGTTTTTAATGAGGCCTTGGTTCAGGCACAGCTCTTCTCACAAATCATGTATAGGTTGTGAAAAGTTTGCTAGTATCAACAAGACTGAAGACATACTGTACTGTATTGACTACAGCATCCAGTATGAGTTCTTGGTATGTATTAAAGTGTCAGCAGGCTGTATTAATGAAATTGCATTGAATTCTCTGTCCATTAGTTCAAGAATAGTCCACTAATTCATATTCAGAGAGAAGAATGTTCCAAAATAAACCTTCTCATTTTCTTTTCAGTGATAGTTTTGTGCCTACTTACAAATGCAGGGGTAAACAGTCATTATGAAAGGAATGATAACATCATGGAATCATAGGATCGTTTTCACTGGAACAGCTCTTTAAGATCATTGAATCCATTAACCTAATAATGCAAGTTCCCATCTAAACCATGTCCCTAAGTGCCACATTTACACATCTTTTAAATGCCTCCAGGGCTAGTGACTCCACCACTTCCCTGAGCAGCCTCTTCCAGTGCTTGACAACCCCTTAGGTGAAGAAGTTTTACCTAATATTCAATCTAACACACACACACATCTCCCACCATCCTTCCCCCTCAGTGGAACTTGGGGCCATTTCGTCTTATCCTATGACTTGTCAAAAGAGACTAACCCCCACCCGGATACAATCTCCTTTCAGATAGTTGCAGGGAGTGTTAAGGTCTTTCCTCAGCCCCCTTTTCTCCAGGCTAGTATAGACCTTTTTCTCTAACCATATATTTCTGTGCAAGAGAGCACCTGCGAGGCTCAGGATTAGCCAGCCTCCATTCCTCACGGCTAGTTCTGGCCTACAATGTGATCCAGCCCTAGAAGACTTGACCCTTATGTGTGGCCCGTGCTTTCAGGGAAGCCAGCAATTCAAGCAGAAGTGATTGTGTGCTTTGTGTGACTTTTCCTCAGCAGGGTGAATTTTCCTCCTTGCTTTTTCTTCTTCCAAGATAGCAGGACTGAAACCCCATTCTTTTACCTTATTTGCTGATGGTGGTGGTTTTTTCTGAATCTTGCTAAACATGGAAAATCAGAGTTTATTGAGGTGGATTCAGTAATATTCTGTTAACCATCACTACATGTGTATATTTCATCATACTGCACTCTATTATAATTTATTGTATAATGTAAGAAAAATCTAGGGTTTTCACTGCTCGCATATAATGGCAGAAACAATTAAATTACAGGTGGTTTTGGGGGAATTTTTTGTTCGTAGAATGTGTGTAAAGTTCTGTTGCTGATGAATAATGAAACACTTTAAAAGATGTTTAACCTTTTCAGTAAATGAACAACATTCATAAAAGTAAAGCTGAGTTCTGTAAAAGCCCATAAGACAGAGATACTATTTCTCACAAGTTATTTCCAAGTGAGTTATTCTTAAGGGGCCTAATATAAGGGCAGAAAGAAACTAGTAGGTTGTATTTCTTAAATCTCTGATACTATCTGGAACAATATCCTTTAAAAATGGTATTCCATTATGACACAATAAAAAGATGAAAGAGTAAGATAACTGCACTAAAGATTATTAACCCCGTAAAATAGGATGCATTTCTGGTTTTGTAGTGTTGATAGTACATGTTTTAGTAGAATATTTTGGTCCAACTGTGCCTCTTAAAACCAGAAATCTTCCCATAGCTCTTACAATTGCCACCATGAAATTATATACTCTCCTGCACCTGGCCCCTCGAGGCGACGCCATGGTGTAGATGACAAGAGTTGGAAGTGAACTGAGGGTTTGGAAAGGGGCAAAAAATATTAATGCATTAATACAAAAGTTATTAATACAACTACATATGTGCCAATGCCTTTCTAAAACTTTTCTGGAAAAAGGTCTGTGAAAATTTCCTACAAAATCTTAGATTGCCTTACTTCTGCTGTTATTCCTGGAGTGTCATCTGCCAACTCAGGCGGGTTTCAGGTGAGATGTTTATTGCCCCAGACAGACAGTGCTGCTTCAGTTAAGGTTTTGCTGTAGATCCCCATTTCTGCTTTATCATGAACTGCATCTTAAATATTACAAATCTCATGAACAGTTCTGAGTCCTCTGAAGATAACATAGCCCAGATAAGGGTTAATCAGAGAGTTTTCATCTACAGTGAGTGGCTAGTCACTTGGGTCATTTGAATTAGATCTTCATACAGATAGGATAGTGACCCAGTGACCCAGTGATCTAAGGGGCTGCTGCTCTTCCAGTTCTCTGCCTCCCCTAGTGCCAGAGCAAGCTGAATTACTTGACTTGATCACCAGAGCAGTTTGATCTTTCTAGGAGGAATGACTTGTCTTTTACAATCCTATGGAACTATTTCCTCTAAAATTAGAGTGAACATAAAGAAAGCAAAGAGCACAAGAAATGCATAACCAATATGAGAAGTCCAGCAGCTATAGTTCCTTTCATTAAAAAAAGTATTTTTGCTACTTTATTTGCTCTATTGAAGCTATCTTTCTGTTGCCTAGTGGTGCAGAGTGGTCTGCTGTTAGTGATGGAGATTTCACTGCTGATAACATTTTTAGAAGTAAAAATTTCAAAATAATTTGTAATAAATGACCCATCATTAATTACAATCATCTTAGTAAAAGTTCTTGTGGAAATAGGAGACAGGGATGTATGTTATATGTCATTGGTAATGCATGGTAATAAAGGCAAATAAGCAAGAATTTTTATGAGCCAAGGACTAGGTCTTCAATTAACTTATGTGAGGAATGACACATTTACATTAAAATTATTTTAGGCGTACGTTTCATTTTTGTCCTTGGAAAAGTACGTGATGTATCTGAAACATAATTTTAAAAAAGAAAAGGCCCTGAGTCACAAAAGATAAGTAGTCAAGAAATCTGTAACGCTAATAAACTGTTTTTCGGACTGATCTTATTATTAGATATTGACTTTATTGGTTATCTTAATGTATGGTAATAGTTCTTCACCTAGGGTGTGGGATCCCACACTTGATAGGGTGTGGAATATACACATGGAGATGGCTAGGAAGAGATGATACTGAGATGGTTTCAGTCGAGTGGAAGAGAAACATGGGCAAATAACACAAGAAGTAGAAAAATCAGTATCTGTTCAACAACCTGCTCTACAGGCAGTCCACTGGCTGCCACTGCAATGCTGACAGCTGCAGTGGCCCATGGGAAAGTGGTTTGGTTCAATGGGTTTCTGGTCTTTTTTGTCTCGAAAGTAGTTTACAAAGGTTAAGAGCTGAAAGTCTCAGTGATTTGGTTTCAGACTCCTGAATCTAAGCACTCTTAGCACACTGGCTTGGTTGGATTTGGAGGCTTGCAAATGCATAACGCTTTGCATTCAGGTTTTCTGAAATACAAGCAGTTAGTTTTTGTGAAGCAGAAGAATGCCTGGGGCAAAGGATGTGGACAAAGGAAAAGAGCAAAGAGTCGAGAAACCTTGTGGATGATAGATTGCTGCCACATGGCTCTGTGGAAATAAAGAACTGCAAATTAAAGAGGTTGTCAACAGTTATTTGTCTGTAGGACTTTGCAGAGGAAGGTTGTTTCTAAGGACTTAATATTTTGTTGAATGAACTTCTCCAGATCTGAAGTGGTTCTGAATTGTCTGTTTTAAAAAAGTTCAGATGGACAGACTGTAGTATCAATTCACAGATCTGTTACTATTAGGTAAATTGTGCACTCCACTCTCAGTAGGGGAAGACTATAGTTGCTTTTTCAGGTTGAATAAAGACTTTAGTATTTAATTTATTAATACAAATGGATATTGAGTAAAACAGTTCAACTGAAACAAAAATCTGGCAGTTGAGTATTAAGCTGAGCTTTCTTTTGTAAGGTCTGAATGGATGATACTTATTGCATCTTTGTGTTAGTACACTATGGATATAATTGTAATATAATTGCATTTTACATCAACAGTTGGCATCCTTCATAATATATTTTCATTTTGGCAGATTTTTATTTTCCTGCTAAGAATCAACAAAACATTATCCCAGTTAAAAGTTAAGCAAACAACAATGTCCATCTAAGTAAATAGGGACTTAATATTGGTCACAAATAGTCAACAGCAAACATTTCAGAACCTTCTGCATGTTAGTGTACATAAGAGCATGTTTTTAATCAGCTTTAATAGATTGTTCCTTGTTTAAAATTCCACTGTTCAGTTTGGATGATGGAAATGGAGAAATATGAAATTGCCAAGGGAGGTGATGCTGTAGTCTAGGTTATTTGTCTTGGAATCTCCCAGAAAATGATTTACTGTCTGATGGAGGTAATTTCTTGTTCTAGGTCCTGGGCTAATAGATTACTTGAATGGCTCAGCATCATAGTTCCATCTTCTACCTTTTCATATTCTATGCTAATATGCTCTAATGACTGACGCTCATTGGCTTCTTGTGCATGCAAAATAAGTGAAATACACTGTTTTATTTATTGTACCAAATGAAGCAAAAAAAAAAAAAGGCTGTTTTCATCTTCATGATGTGAAAGATGTTGAGGGATTCTATATCACTGCAGATGTTAGCAGATTTGTGCCATGTGATTTGGGTATGTTAATGACGTTACAAAATGTTCTAATCAGTGTTTATTCTGTCATATTTTATTTATATTTGTTTTTCAAAATGTATGTGCATATGGTACAGGAACCTTGAAAAATCATAATAAGGCAGTCAGATTGAAATACAGGTTTTAAGTTAAGTACAGAGATATGTGTTTTAATTAAAATGGTTTGTAAGTATTCTAATTTGTTTAACACAGTTGTACTTTAAGACATTTCTTCTTCAGTGATAACAGAAGTCCCTTTCAGCATAAACTGGACAGTGTGCTTGCTGATGATCCAGGAAAAATATACCAACATTCTTTTAAAATACCTTAGAGATAATATTTACAATTTTTTATTCAAGCTGAGCCCTTGGAAAGTTTCCAATAGGGTTCAGGCTGTGAATATAAACTTTTTTTTATCAAAAGTTTGCAAGGAATATGGATGATAGACATTAGTTTGCTTCCTAGGAGTTAAACACTGTGTTTTCCATTGCTTTTTAGATTGTGACTGACCATAAAAATGTTTGCAGATTTTTGGGGAGTTAAGTGGAATTTAGTTTAGGCGCAGTAGTTCATAGAGAAGCTTAGGCAGAAGAAAGACAGGGTTCCCCCCAGAGCACATGCTTCCCTGCGTATCAGTGTCAATGCACACACATTGATATTTAATATAAAAGCACAGGGAAAGTTGAGATCAAACTGAGAACTGAGTAGAGAGCGAAATGCTTTCAGGACTAGGTAAAGCTGGGTATTAGGTGATGTCTTGATATAAGATATCTAAATATCATTTTAGGCATCATCTAGTTTAGGCTACTATTCCTAGAGAGAGAAATATTTCATTTTGTGTTCTGAATATTATTGCACAGGTATACCTTTGGATTTCTTCCATAGGCATTGTATCACAGTAAGCCTAAGTGATACACAATTCATACACAGAACTTGCTAGTAAGTTTTGTCATCCTAGAAGAGTTTTTTTGAGAAAGAAGCAATCACTAAAGACTGCAGCACTGTTCAGCACTTTTGTACCTAGCTCTCACAGAAGTACAGAATATATTTTTTGTGATATTTGAACGCCAAAAAGAAAGAATATATTTCTTCTTATTTAATAGGCAAGTATGCTACATATTACAGTTTGAAATCTATTGTTTTGTGGGAAAGATGTTATTTGCAGTTTACCTCCTCATATATACAGTTCTGTTGGAGGGTAGGAAGAAGGGGTTTTTGTTGGGTTTGGGTTTTGTTTGTTTATTTTCTATCTTTGTAGTCTTTCTCAAGAGCTTATTTTAAGCATTTTCTTAAAGATTGTCTACGTAACTGTCACCGATTAAGTCTTTTTTTTTTAACTGTACAAGTTAATTTACTGAGTGTGAATGCATGGAAGTTGGTCAGGGCGCTAAGTGATAACAGGATTTATGGTGCAAACCATAGAGATGTGTTTATTTATGGAGTCTGTGTGTTAAACTGTCATACCACAGAAATCAGAGGAAGTCTACCTGTTCCCTTCACTGAAGTTAGAACTTTACCTCAGATTGAAGAGCAGCACAGTCTGCCCAGTGTCAAGTTGTATTTGTCTCTGTGAGAAAACTGAAGGTGTGGTATTAAAATTAAATATATCGATAGTGGTGTTTGAGGAGGAAAAACAAATGGGGAGATGGATTTGCTGAAACCTAATTGCAGTCACAGAGAATAGACTAAAGCAGGAACCGGCAGAACTGAACTAGCTATTTAAAAGCCTGTCTTTTATCAGAAAGTCATGTTTTTTCTTCTACAAGTCTGATGTAACATTTATAGCCATCTTTGGATCTCTCTTGAGCTAACACTACAGTCACATGCTCAGCAGTTAACCTCTGCAGACCATGACCTTAAAAATATTTTAAAGGTAATATCTGTGCAAGGACGAACACTTCCAGAACAATTTCTCCAATGAATGAGAAGCACACTGTTTTCTCAGACCATTTGCATTGTTTTGTTTCAAACAGAAGTATTTTTCTAATTGACTATTGAAGAATAATATACTATTTTGAATTTTTTGGCTGTCTCCTTTATTTTTCATTTTTGCCAGTTTGGACTTCCTTTGTTATATTGAAAGACAGCTTTGGATGTTTGGATGTTTGAGGGTTTTTATTATAACCATCATTCCTCTTAACAGCAGTGAATGGAAAATGCAAATAAATACCTCTATTAAGCCTCTTTGTTTTTTTTTCTGTATACCAAACAGATTCTCATCCTGTATTATTTACTACTGAACTCCTGCTCCACAGCTGTCTTCTGTATAACAGGAAATGAAAAATCACACTTAATATTGTGGGAGAGTGGCTTTAAGAACACTTGAGAGAGAACATGAAAATATTAAAAAATACAGGCTAATCATATAAGAAGTGCATGATCTAAGTGCTTCCCCTAGAATTCCAGATAATTTTGTTTGATCATGTCAGCTTTTAAGATGCGTTTGAGTACTTGATTTCCTAGAGAAGAATAGTAAAGTCTATAGATTTCATTCATGGTTTCTCATGGTTTGCAAGTTGGGGTTGGCTTTCCTTACCTTGACATGTAATTGTATCCATGTGCCCTGGCACCAACCCAAGCTGGTAATCGCCTGGACTTTTGGTGGGACCTAGAATTATCTGCAAGATTCTGTGGTTTTTTGGCTATTCTTCTGCTTGATAATAACTAAATTTATGGGGATAAGCAAATAGACAAATACCAGGTTGCAATCCTCTTGTTTTCATTTCCAGTTGTCACTGAAGTGTTTTTGATACATATTTAGAATGTTTTAGTATTCCATTGGCCAACTCGGTCTTCCATGGCAACCAGAAATCAAATAAGCAATGAACTGAAGTCTGGAATATTTGAAGTGGAGTCCCGTACATGAGGAAAAAACCCTGGGTGTTTGTACTCCACAACCGTCAGTTTGAAAACCCTAAAACCTATTTTTCTCATAATGCGACTGATTTTCCACATTAACAATAGAGAGAATTCATTTTATAATACATTTTGGATACCTTTTTTTTTCTGTTTATCAACCCGGGGTTTCACTGAAAATTTTGATCTTGACCAAGAGATCACAATTGCAAAGAGAGTGTAAGTGTTTAGAGAACAGCATTTTATTACTGCAGAGCACACAATTTGGGGAATTGATCATTTTTCTTCTCTCTTCCTTGTGGTTCAGCTTTTGGCAGGTCATCTGGCTGCATACAGAGACTGATCTCTCACCACGTGAAAATGGCAGGTGCTTGTTAGGCCCCCAGTGGGACTTCAGTCTGCAGTGATTCCTCTTTCTTCATACAGTATTTTTAATAGATGCCATCTTTTGGTCTCTTAATCTTAAACCAGCAAACAGAATTGAACCTGTTAAATACATCCAGTGTTCCATGTTTTAAATATGGTGCTTTAGTGCATGATTGCAGTAGTGCACTGGAGTTTAAAAGCAAATGAGTGCTTCTCAGGAGATAGGAGATTTTGCCGTCCAAATTATCTGTAGCCCACATCCTACAGAAATAAAGCCTGAATAGACAAGATTTTAACTCAGCATATTACCTTTCCAAATGACAAAATTAGAATGGATGTTATGGTTTTAAAGAACTGTGAAGTCATGAATAAAGAACATACTTCTAGACCAAAGAGAAATGAAACTTCGTTTAGGAGTTTTTGCAAAAATGTGTTTAAATCACAGATCTGTTCATGAAATAAAGGCTTATGATGCTATTTTTTTTCACTTAGGTTGTTGGTGAATTAGCCTTGTATTTTCTCTGAATCATTCACTGAATTAATTTACACTCTAACATTAGAAGCACTAATTATCAGTTAAGTTGTTCTGTAGGTTATTAGTTTGGAAAAGATCATCATGTTATTAAACAATGCTCTAAAAAGCATTATTTTCAATCATCAAGTGGGGAGACTCAAAAGTAATACTACATAAGTGCTTCTAAAAGACATTGGTTAGAAAATTTGACTACACTCTTGAGGCAAACTTGTCTATCATCAATGCCATCACTGCCAATCATGGGATCTTATTACACCTTTGTTTGCTGGATGGGAAAATGCAAGATAAAAACTTGTGTAGAACTTTACGGGCTGTGACTAAGTCTCTTTTTCCCCATTAATCTTTTCCTTTGATCAGACAAGTTGGACTCTGAATTGCACAGGACGTCTGTTTTCATTCCTTTAATTATTTTCTCTAATATCTTCTGAAACCTTTCCATTTTATTGGAGCTCTTCTGGATGACAGTTTTAGCAGAACTGAACAAACTGTTCCAAAATTAGCAGTGTCTTGGACTCCAGTGCTCTACTGACTCAGTAGTGAAGATCCTCCTTTATATGCATTTTAGATAAGTCTCTTACAGGAAAGTTATATTCAGCCCAGTCCCAGTCCCACAGCGCTTTGCAGAGTTTTTGTACCCCAAAATCTGGGTGTATCGATGCCATTCATTCTTTATTCCTATAGATATAATCTTATTTTGGCCATACTAATTTTCCATTTTTCTTCCCCCTGCTTTTACTATTCACAGTTTATCAGCCAGTCACCATTATTCTGTAGCAGGGATCAGACCTGCTCATTTACCTGGCTGCACTCTTTGTGTTACCGTATTTTTACCACAGGTGATGTGGGATGTGCTTGTGTTGCAAGTTACTTACACAGATGGTTAAAAATCGCGGGGCCAAGAAGCGACCTATTTGCAAGAAGAAAAAAGTTAGAGGTTTCCAAAAGCACAGTTGATTAAACTTCTCCATTTATATTTGCAATTTTTTAGGCAGCCAGCTAGCTAGATTTAATAAGTTTCTTTTTTTTTTTTAACTTTTATTACTTTTTAAAATCTAGTTGTCTTTCAATAAACCCAATGTCCATATTGAAGGATATCAGAATTTTGATTGGATTGGGAATTTCTTTGCATGCATGGAAGAAAAATAAATGCTATGAAACAAAAGTTCATGTGCAGTGTATATTTCTTTATGGTCTGATTTAACAGTCAGCTGGGTAGGAACACAGTTGCATTAAAAATATCATGTCTTCTACTTTTTAGAAGCTGGTAGGAGAAACTTCTTCCTGTGTAAAATTAAAAATCATAGTATGACTTTTAGTAATTAAGAATGTGAGAGAATGATTATGATTGGGTCCAGGCTGTTAGTATTTTCTCCATGAGGTTTTTAGTTATCAATGATTTGTATAAAAGCTTCATACTGCAAGTAAGAAGAGTCTAATTCTACATGTGGTATTCCTTTCTAAGATTCTAAGTTTAGATTTTCCTCTTTTTAATATAAAGACCTCTAAATTAAAGTTGATAAAGTAGTTAAGATTTAGTTTTGCTGATGGAGTATCTCGGGGCTTCAGCATAATTTTACAACTTATTACACACTGGATTTTTTTGGTAGAAAAGAATAGAAGAATTCAGAGCATTAGTCCACAAGAGATATTTTCTATGTTCTTTGTGCTGCAGTAGCAATAGGGAGAAACCTGTGCAAAATTCTTGAGGACTGCTTAGGGAGTGCTGGCATTCCTATGACTGTCTATCCTGATTTTATTATAATAAAATCTATATCTTTAGATGGCTACCCATGACTGTGAGAAAGGCAATAAAAGATATAAGTTAATCTACCAAATCAAAGTAAGACTGTGTGAAATATTCAACTTGCAGTTAAGATATACAGAATTGAAAGACCTCCTCAATGGGGCTCAACATTTCATGGGGATCAGTCTCACTTTCACTAAGAGAAATGAACAGGAGGAAATATTTCTCTTACCTTACCAAAAGCATTTGCCATCCAATTATGACATTTGAAAGGGCTGCCTGTCTATCTAGACTT
Organism: Falcunculus frontatus; assembly: GCA_013398115.1. Classification (NCBI taxonomy): domain Eukaryota; kingdom Metazoa; phylum Chordata; class Aves; order Passeriformes; genus Falcunculus; species Falcunculus frontatus. The sequence goes on from VZRV01001914.1 coordinate 247,321, forward strand.
TCAGATTTATGCCAGTGAAGGTCAGAGTCACAAACATTGTTACTGTTATTCCTATCTACTTATGTGCACAGAACTGCTCTACGGAATTTCTACACAAGGTCACTCATGAAAATGAAATTCATCATTCTCTTCCATGACTCAAAATGTCCAAAATAACAACCACTCCTGCCATGAGTTAAGTACAAAGTACTTTCAGAGTGAGTAACGTTTTGAATGTTACTGCAGATTTGTAAACAATTGGTACTGAAGAGAAACATGGACATGCAAAAGCATGTAGAAAAAATGATATTCTTCAAAGAGACAGAAAACTCAGACCTTGGCACACATAATTACAAAGCCTACTAAGCCAAATGTAAGATCTTGTCTTGTTTTAATTCACGCTAGTGCTCATGAGAACTGGCCTGAATGAGGGCTACATAAAATTGGAGTCATCTCTTAGGAATCTGTTCCTTGTTTCATCTACTAAATCAAATGAATGAGACTGGATTTTCTTTCTTATGATTTGTGTCATTTTTCAGGTACCCAAGATCCAGAGTTGTGCTGCTAGTGGGATTTCTGTGTGCCAGTTTTGTGACTCCACAGTATCTTGAATACCTAGAAGAGCAGTTACATTAAAAAAGGGATAGAATGATCTCTGTTCCGGCTAATTTAGGGACACTTTTCCTGAATTCTTGAAAATTTTCTGTCTTAGCTTGACTTCCTCTTTAATTGCCTTTCAAATGCAAACGTAGTATTGACAAAGTAAAAGAAATACCATTATTTTGAATTAATAACACATCATTTGAGTAATAGATAAGTGTTTTCGTACCAGAGAGGCTGCTAGAGCAGTAAAAGAAAAAAATATATTTTAAAACCCAAAATTTAAAAATTGGCTTTTAAAGAACATTTTGTATTCCTTGGATTAAAAAAGATGATATGATTCTATGAATTGCATTCTTTATTTAGATAAAAATACAAATTTTGAGTATTTTGAGTGTTAAAAAAACCACAGAGATTTTAACTTATAGGATGAAAATCTCACCTGAATGTGATTGATCAAGCTGACATCCATCCATGCTCCAGTTTGAGATAACACAGGAGTAGAGAACTTTTTCACTACATTCCCAAAGGCTATATATGGTAATTGACAGCATTAGTATCAATTCTCCATAAAGTGCGTTTCTGATAATCATTTTAAATGCATAAATAGTAAATCATTTAAATATATTACAGCATACATAACTCTTAATTCATCAGCACCCTTTTTCAATGCAAGCTCTTTTATTTCATGCTAGACAAGGCATTGCCCGTGAAGTGCTTCTCTCAGTAAATAAAGAGGGATGATCTTCTACAGGAAAGTAAATCTTGCTTTAAGGTATAATCAGTACTGTATTGTTAGTGAAAATCCAGCTTATGTGCAACAATACAGGAATCTAGTCAGCTCACTGCTCCCTTCAAATTTAAGACCTTTTTCAGTGACAAAAGGCACAGCACTTAATAATTTTATCCTCCTAATCTTTTGAATCTACCTCAGAAATGCCAGGTGTATTTCTACTTTACCAAATGCACAAGATGGGCAGTAAACGTGCTCAGCGTGCTGCGCTGTATGCAGTGCCATTAGAACACATCTGTATGGTAGAACACACATACTCTTTGCAGTACTGGGAGTTTATTTTGATTTCACCTGGGGCAGTAGGATTGTATTCTGGAAAAATTAGAATGTAAAGTCATTTGATTTTCATCCCCTTCGAGCAATGTATAGTCAGGAATTTCTAGTGGTGTTCATTTTAAAGCTGAACAGTGGTATTAAGCACTTCATGTCAAACACCGGGATTACTTTCGCAAAGCAGAAACAAAAAAGATGTGATTACAGACTAATATCTGAAATTAATGTGATTCCAAACTAATATCTGAAATTTCAAAAAAAAATTAAATTACCTTTGAAATTTAATGGAATTTATTGTTTGAACCTTAAATCCTGATAAAACGTTTCATTCTGCCTTACCTACTTGCACTGACTGTGTGCTTCTTATTATGGAAAGAAGTCACCCTTAAGAGATCAAGACTTGCCAACACTTCCAAATACAGCAGCATACCATAATTGCTTTTCTATTCTAGGCGTAGAATTGGGCTTTAACTGCTGGCAAATTCAGATTTTTAATGATGCCTCCTCTAAGTAGGAGCCTTTCAATTATATGCACTAGCAAAAAGCTGCTGATATCCTGTTCTAGCAACCTAGGTATAAAAGAGCATTTTGAAGTGCCACATGAAATAAGATAGTAGTGAATAATAAGCTAGAAAATATGCTTAAGGAATCACTTTGCTATTGTTGCCATGTACAAATTATACAGGAAGAGCTGAGGGCTGGCATCTGTTTTTCAGCTTATTTCTGTGCACTGCAAGCTTAGTATTGTTGTTTGCCTACAGCTATTTTTTGCACTTATTAAGAATCAGTCAATCATACAGCTCCTAAACAAAAGAAAATCATTTGGTGACTGAATTTACTGAGATGACTCTCCAAAAGTACAAATTATGGTTTTCGTAAGCAAGGTGAAAAAAAAAATTGAACTTCCTACATTTCTTCTAACATGAGGGGTTTTTTTTAAATCTAACTGTATACCATTAATAATGTTTTGTAACTTCACAGATTGACTCATGAGAAAGAGGTTTGATGTTAGATAATCAATTATATTTCTTGTTTGAAATTGCCTAGAATTATACCTAGGTTTGCTTTATCAGTATTTATCCAAAAATATCTTCTTTGAGATACAGACTGATGTAAATTACTTCCAAGGAATCTATCCTGGGTCCAATAAATTTTTGCTTTTTCATTGGTTCTTCCTGAATAGAGCAGACTTGAGAGGTTAGAAGGTGCCATACATTTTCAGTACTTTTAGTTTTGAAAATATTCTTAAGAACATTGTTCCCTACCATTCAGTCATAGAATTTCAGGCTTTTTCGGGTGAGATGGGTGAGCCAAATGGTTATCCACATGCAATGCAAGGTTATAACCAACTTTGATCTTCTTTCAATTCTGTAAACTGCAAACTGAACAAACCTCACATGTAAGACATATATACCAAAATTATACTGCCTAACTACTGATTCTTAAAAAAATATCTCTTTACATTGAACCTAAGCCAAGCCCAAAGACCTTTAGGTGGGAAAGGTAACAGAAGTAGATTCTATTTTAAATTCTCAGCACTGTTGGCTTGCAGTATAGTTCAAGTTCCACACTTTCCTGGACTGCAGCATCACAATTTATCTGCTCAGTCCCTATCTTCCTAGAGTGATGGAGAAATCTCCTCAAGAGCTGATATATCAGGAAAAAGCGATACTATGGTTTGGAGAGCTCCTTCAGCTGCTGTTCAGTGTGACAGTTTCTTTCTAAACAGTCTGGGTTTTGTTTTCAAATGTGAATCAGGAAGAAGTGCAATCCTAAAATCAGCATGGTTAAATTGCCTAATTAAACATGATAAGCGGGTTTAGTTTTCAGTTGTTGACTAGACTCCTGTAGAGTGATAGAGGCGCAGTTTTATTGCCCATTAGGCAAGTTGTGGATGAAAAAGACAGACAAGGAACTGGACTCACTGAAGTGTAGATATCAAGAATCTCATTTAAACTCTATGGAGAGAAGCTGACCTTAGCAGTGAGTTATTTCTCTCATCCTTAAAGTATCTAGTGTATATGAGTAAATTAATAGTTTCCTATACGTTTTTGGCTACAGAGGGAGCCTGAGTGTGACTATTTGAGCATAGAAATATGGTATAGATAATGTGAAGTCTACCTTTAGGCAAAATATAATGAAATACTTCATGTAGAAGACACACATAGTCCTTCCAAAATATCTTAGCTGGAAAAAGGAGTATATAAGAGGTGCAGCAAAGGTATATTTGGTCTACAATTCAGAGTCTGTATAGGCAAAATAATGCAAGGGATGAATCTGACATCCCTGAATGACATGTCCACAGAAGTGACAGACTTTGTAGAGAACAGCATGACTGCTGTGCAGTTCCTGCACTTATTTTTTTTTTTTCCTTAGCAAGAAATCTAATAAAAATAAACCTGGAAAGGTTTGTTTTTAATTAGATCAATATCCAGGTCTTAGAAAGTTTAACTGCTTTTCATTGTCTTTAACAATTCTAATGCTGATGAGTACAAGGATGAAATAACTGGTCCTACTTTGTGAAGAATCAGAGAAAAAAAGTCAATAACTTTAATGAAAAAAGAAGCATCCTGCAATTTCTCACTTATGACATGTTTTCAAATAAATGGAAACATTTTTCTTGACATCATAATTAAAACAGGACATGATTCTTTGGCCCTCACAAATGATTAACTGTTCTGACGGTAAAGCAGACTTTCTGCTTTTCTGCTACGGTAACAAAGAGGAATTTGGTTTAACAGTAGTACTGTCAGGAAAAAAATACTATTATTTAATGTAGACTTTCCTATGAATTATTATATTGTCATTTCTTATGGACTTAACCAAGTTGCACTTTTATTTAAAGTGAAGGCAATGAGAGAACAGAATGATGACACAAAAGAAGGTTGTTCTATGCAGAAAATAAAGACTGAAGAGCCGGAAAAATTTTTTTACTATCTCTGAGATGATAATTTCAAATGTTCTTTTCAAGAATAATAGCTAAAACCAGTTCATACAGAAGCATGGATTTTACATTGGAGTTATCCCTTTAAATGATGACTTGTTAAGAGGAAATCTGATGGAAACCTACATTATAATCATGTTGATATAGATAAACTCTATACATGATCATGGTGGACACAAATTAGAAGGCTAGAAATGAAAGTTAGTCAAGTCTTCCTGCTCACATTCTTAAATATTTTGTATTTTTCAGTGACAGCTTTGGTTTAGAGAAGGAAAACACACAGCAGACAAATGGTTCAGAGGTACAGTGCTGCAGGAAAGCTGCATTAATTTGGGGAAAAGACAGCTTTTATAGAAAGCTGTAGGTTTCCAGATACAAGTCAAAGGTGTTCCGTTACTGAAGCTTCAATATCTAATTAAAAGAGAAAGGGGTGTCAAGAAAAGAGTTGTTATTTGAAGTAACAGCGTCATCCACTGTCCAGGGCACTGTGACCCACTGTGCGTGTGGCTGCAAGGAGATCAGCAGCCTCAGGATGCAGCTATGCAATCACCCCTCATGCCAGAACACCTGTGATCAGCACTACAAGTGCAATCCCTAATATGTCTCTAGATTGGTACGACCAAGCCGTTAATACTTAAATCATATCTATCCGCAAATATTTCTGTTTAGCAGATGCTCCTTGGCTAGTACTTATTTTGGACTGGCTTTAAAGTAAAAGATTAAGGGCATTGAGTACTTATCCCAGTAAAATAACATACTGTCCTGTACTCTCATCAAAGGAGCATAGCAACAGTAGATGTCAACAGTCTTTCTCTGTGGCACCAAATTATGTTCCTATGACATAAAAAAATGAAAAGCTAACAAAATGCACTAAAGTGTTTAGTCTTGCTCACATGAAACAATGATAGGGAAGGGTTTACGTGGATTTCTCAATGACAGACTTGTAAGGAAAACAGTGTAGAGTTCACACCAGTGAAGAAAGAAAGAATATATGACAGGAGGAAGTAATTTAGTGAAAATCTTACTGGTAGATTTTAAAAAAACCTTGCAGTGTCTTGAAATCAAGGAAGAAGTTCAGGAGCTATTGGAAACACTTGCATAAATCAGGTCTTATGGGCCTAAGCTTTTTTGACTTGGAATATAAACCAGGCATTTTGTGTTTGCTTTTGTTTTGTGTATTTGTTTTTTTTTTTTAGTTTTGAGTTGAGGTTTTTTGTTGTGTTTTGTTTTTAATATGAGAATGCAGGATATGCTTTACCCGGAATAAAGTTGAATATCCAGTAAGATCCTCAAACACTGTCCTTTTCTTCTAGTTATGTTTGCTGGGTTTATTTTTTTTTTCCTTAGAGATTTACATTTTTAAGTATAAAGTTCTTTTTGAAGTTGTTTCAAAAAAATATATATGGCCTCATAGAAATTCTGTAATATGTTGTGACATATATTACATCGTCTTCTTTGTCCTTCAATAATATTCTACCAAGGACAGTAAAAATACAAAGCCAAATGTGCAGCCCTTCTGCATCACTGCAATAATTAAGCCCAGCAAAGTGGCTGCTATGAATCCCTTACTTATGCCAGGGGCCAGTTTGGTTCCCAGCAGCCTTAAAAAATTAGGCAGAGAAGGTGATGAAAAGGTGGAGAAAAGCATGCATGACTTCAAGTGATGGCTCTATCTCAACAGTCTGCTTTTGGCGTTCTATGGTCTATATTGCACCAGCTGACCTCTCTTCAAAAGGAGTCACAGCCCTGGAGAGGGCATGCCAGAGGGGGAGCTCTGTCATTTTTTGAAAGGGTTATTGAAGGCCACTCACTGAGTAGATAGAAAAATGAATGAGAATTTCAGAACCTGGCTTAATGGAGTGATTTGTGTGATAATTGCTCTTACGACAATATTTTGGAGAAAAAAAAGCTCCAGAAGGAGTCTAGCATGATAGGAATCCATCATAAAATTGTACTTTGGAACAGAATTTCTTTTCACGAGTAGTAGGATTTCTGATTTTAGCCATAAGTGTTTACAGAACCTGTGGGGTGCAAGAATAGTTATTTCTTCTTTTTTCCTTTGCCTATAAATTTCCACTTAGCTGTGTTGTTCCTTTAACTAGCATAGCTCTATCTTTATTCTTCAATTCTTTTTGTGAAGACCCCAGACAGTTTTGTAAAATAATCTGTACTTTAATTTTAATGTATGAACTGTCATTGGATTTTAAACTGCCATTGGCAATACAAACATTATTCAATGACTAGTGCAAATTATAAAAACAACCCTTTTTTCTGCATTTGCTTTAGAATAAAATCTAAATTTACTGACTTAAGTTCTTTTCTCTCTTTGCTGAAAGCTACCATGACATGAACTCTTAAAACTGATTAAAACATCATGGAGAAAGTAGTTCGTATTAAGGAAACTTTAAAATCAAGCCAAATATATATGGTGTGTGTGAAAAAATCAAGGCATATTAAAGGTGCTGAATTTGACTGGATGTAAGAATAGTGAATATTTATCACATGAGATTTATAAAATATTGAAGAAATAGCTTTAAACTATTTCAACTAAAAATAAAACTTCTTGACACAGTGGATAAGATAACTAAAGACTAAAATAAGACTGCGAATGAAAGACATGCCTTAGATAGGGGGAAGGTTGCTATTGGAGGAGCATTTGCACTTAGGACACCAGAGATCAAAGAAGAGCTGAGCACCATCACAACTGTATTTAGTAGAAATTTAGTATCCATATTTTCTTGAGATAAGAAAGCATAAGGCATTGAGGGAATTTTTGTGAAGCAAGCAAACATATTCAGCATAAAGAAAATATCAAATACTCTCCAGTCAATGAGTGGCCACACAGGTGCAGAGATGTGTCCCCTTCTCCCAGACATTACTTGGTGCAATAGATGGATAAATTGCCCTTTGAAGCAATTTTGCCATTCCAGTTTGTTGGGGTGACTTAAAAAACTGGATTAATTGACTTCTTGATGGCTATAATGACTGTAAGTATTAATTTTGTGAAGTTTAACAAAGGAAAATACTGAGTTTTGCAGCCAAAGAAAAATAGCCCCACACATCAGTACAGGCTGAGGACTGACTGGCTGGAAAACTGCTTTGCAGAATGGGGGAGTCTTGATGGACAGCAAATTCTGCCTGAGCCAGCTGAGCTCTCTTGCATTGAAGACCAACAGCCTTCTGGGCTGCATTAGACAGAGCATCACCAGCAGGTCAGAAGGAGTTGCCTTCTTCTCTGGTGAGCACTGGAAAGACACGTCAGGAGTTCTTGGTCCAGTGCTGGTCTTCCCAGTATGAGAGAGACATGGACTTACTTGAGCAAGTCCAGCAAAGGACCACAAAGAGTGTTGAGGGCTTGCAGCATCTGTCCTACTTAGCCTGCATGTGAGAAAGGTCAGGTGGATCTTATCCATTTCTGTAAGTACTTGATGGGAGAATTATAAAGAAGAGAGGGCCTTATTCTCCTCAGCGGTGCCCAATGAAAGGAGAAGAGACAATTGACACAAATTTAAATACTGGAAATTTCACTTATACATAAATTTTTTTTTTTTTTCTTTTTACTTTGAGAGTGGTCAAACAGTGGGATTGTGGAGTCTCTATCCTTTGAGATATTCACAACCTAACTGAACACATCTCTGGACAATCTGCTTTAGCTGTTGTGAACATAGGTGTTAAATTAAAGGATTTCCAGATGTCCACAACCATTTTGTCATCCTGAGATTTTGTGATTCCTTGATGAAGTCTAGGGAAAAACAGAAGAGGACAAGCATAGAGGTACATTTTTTAACTTGCGCTGGTCATTTGGGTTTGTGCTGATTTCTCTGACAACAGACATCAAAAATGTAGATATGCAAGCCTCAGCTATCCACCCTAGCTTCTACCTGTAAATTACACAGAGAAATGAGCACTTAGCAATGTGCTGACCTATCTCAGATGCTTATCCGAAAATAAGATTGATTGCTCTCTGAAGGAGGGCTTTTTTCCCTCCAGTGACTGCAATGCAATCTCAGTGCCCAGTTTGTTCCGAGGCATTTAAAATTCAGGTATCAGGAAAACTATTCAGTCAAGAAAAAAATGTTCAAATATTCAATTTTACATCTACTGTAATACTTTTTTCATACTAAAAGGTATCTAAGACATACCCTATTCCAGTATGTAGAGTATTAAAAAAGAATAAAAATAAAGACATTTTAATCTAATGGTTAAAATTCACAGACTGTTGATCTGAGAACTGTTCCATGGAGTTTATATAAAGTCACAATGCACATTCTCCTAATTTAATCAGACATTAAATGCTGGAGTCATTCTGAGCATACCCTAAAAACTGGAGGTGTATTCATTATGCAGATGCAAACATCTGTATTTGTGTGTAAATCCAGGGTCTGAATATATGAACGTGACAACTGCATGCACTGTGTTACGCTAGAGGGAACAGAGACAAAGAGGAGCTGTGCAACAGTGGAATTCCCTCAAGGAATACTCTCTGATTCATCTGTCACATACTGAAGCCTTTTCAGAGGGTGCCAGACCTCTGGAGAGGGGATGCTGGAGGAGGAGTTCAGCCACAGTTTGAAATGATTCAGAGCTTGTTTGTCGCTGTTCAGCTCAATTCTGCTAACCTCGACTGCCCTCCCCAGTATTCCTGTGGCTCTCACCTGCAAGAGTAGATTTTTCTGTCATCTGGCCACTCGTGTGTCAGCTACAGCCTGAAGAGTATTTAATATTTTCTTTATGCTGAACATGCCTGATTAAATGAATCATCAGTATAATCCCACTGAATTCAATATCATTTGTGTTTAGCCTATTCTACCTTGTAGTTGTCAATGTAGACAGCTAAAACCACCTAAACAAGAGCCACAGGAGGAATTTTGAAGGATTCAGATATCATCCCCATTTTTTGCTCTCTAGAGCAATTAGTTCTCTAAGAGAACTAATTTTAAAAACGACATCCAGCAACAGTGTTTTTGTGACAATCAAGGTTGATCTGCAAGCAGAGTAAATAGGAAATTGGTGATAATGTTGAACATCATTAGAAATAAAAACATAGAGAAAGAACGATCCAAATCACAATGTGTTTTCCAAATGGAAAATAACATGTATTTGAAATGATTCAGCTATTGATTGTAAGCAAAAGAGAGAAAGAGAGAAGACCCTTTTGAAAATGTAACTGAGACAATCAACAGTTGTGTTTCATCCTACCAAGAATAAATAACTTAAAGAGATGCAAACATTACATAAGGTTAATTGTAGTTTGTTCCTGCTTTCAATTACAATGAAGTCAATGCCCTTATTTTAGTATAACCGGTCTGAGACGGCAAGCTCAAGCCAACAGAAGGGGCTCTGTTTCTCAGCTATTGTTTTTAGTTGCAGTTTAGGTTTTTGTAAAACAGTTTTTTTTCAAATCGTTACTGTGATTATTACTAGCTTTTCAGTTTAACTACAAGGGTTAATGCATGTCTATGCATATATATACTCATAGAGGCTGGTGTATGTGTATAAAGCATATATATTTGTTATATGTATCATGCAACTGTTTGGGTGGGTTTGTTGTTTTGTTTTTTTGTTTTTTTTTTGTTTATGTGTGCCAGAAGCAGATATTAGTGGGGAGAAGAGAAGGAGGGATATGGAATGGTGGAAGGTATTTCATTCAAAACTTCACACATTATCAATTGCTGTAACTTACGTGATCTACCGAGACTAAAGTCTAGCTAATATATATATATGATTGCAAAACTAAAAGAATAAAAGTATCATTTTATTACATATTTTTGCAGTAGCCTGTCAGCTAAAATCCTGAACTTCATTCAAGACAGTAAAAGATGGGTTAATACAAATTTTATTCCATTTACAAAAATTGCATTGCAAGCAATAGCAGGAAACATTGTCATTCCCCTCCCCCTGCCCCTCTGTCTTGGGTAAGACCTATTTTTGAGCTGTTCTCATTCAGAGAACAAGTTTCTCCTTTTGGCTTTGTTCCCGGAGTACTGCATATTTGGTGGTGTGTGAGGCATTGCCTCCTGGGGGAAAGGGAGGAGGGGGACTGAATCACAGCACTTAATTCTTAATGATTGTTCTGTGTGGTCAAGAGGACACAGAGCAGGCAATGCTCTTTATTCTTTACTTACTGTTATAGCTATTGGCAGTCAGCCCTTTTAATTTAGTTATCAATACTCAATGCCCTTAATCTTTTACTTTAAAGCCAGTCCAAAATAAGTACTAGCCAAGAAGCATCTGCTAAACAGAAATATTGGTGGATAGATATGATTTAAGGCAGCATTGCTAAGGGCCTACCAATGTGAATTCTGAGTAAGAATTATTTCGTATTCTCTTGACAAATCTTGTTTCTTTATCAGGGTAGTTTCTTTTCTGACAAAATATCTGACAACTAATAGTGTGTGGAAAAATTCATGGGTGTTGCTAAAAGATGAGCTTTTCAGATTATCCCATCTGTCTCTCTGTTGATATAGGACACTCTTCTAAAGTACATTTTCTATTACTAAATTGAGTTTGGTTTTCAGTATCCTGTGAAGTGGGATTTCTACATTTCAGAGGTTACTGAAAGTATCACTGACTGGGAAGTTTCTCTTTATATTTCTTAGTTTTGTTTTCTAATTACACCCCAGAGTACTGCATACTATAATCCCCTTCTTTTCTGAGGAGCTGTACTATTACGAGCTGATACTACTCTTCCTTTCCATCACTTGCCCATGGTTGTTTGAGCACTGAATTCGCTGGAATATTTAAGTGATTTAATAAGTAAAAGTTGAAGTATTTATTCCTAATCTCTTTTGTTCTCTGAAGAACTCCTTCCCATTTGCCAATCTGTTTCTAAGAATGTATTTCTTTCATTTGAATGAAATATTCCAAATAAAGTTGCTTCATATGACAAGACAATAATCCTCCTTCTTTCCAGTGATTTATCTGCTAGATTGTAAAAGTTAGTGCTGTGGGAGTTCACTTGGTTAATAATGAATCCAAGGCTTGGTTTGATTGTAGAACATGTACACTGCAGAAGAATGTTTAACCAACCACTTAATATGTATGCATAGAAGAAAGTAGACGCAAATTATTTAATTCATAGTTCTGATTTTCTCCTGGTGCTCTGCAGGGGCATGTAGGGACCAGCTCAGTTCATCTGCTGAAGATGTCCATTTTGGAGGGGGTTAAATAGCTCTTCCTATTCGTTGATCGAATGGCTTTGCTTCAGTTGTCCATGCACAGATGTCTAATTTATGAGCCGTATCATAGGTATTCCTGCCTACTCTCCAGCCTCTTCTTCAGAAGAGTGTCCCTGAAGTCCTCTGTGATATCTACCAGTCCCATGAGGTTTTTTTCAGATACTCTAAAGAGGCATTTTAAATTGGAATGCATTTTAAATGGGAAGGCAATACTATATTTAGACAGCTGACTGAAACTACAGAATTTGACTGACTAGACTGAGGTCTTGGATATGTAAGTCAGATGTTGATACACAAATCTGGTGTCTCAAACATGAGGTAAATCTCATTCACTTCAATTTCTAAATTTGAATGAGAGGAATCATCTCCAGATGAGGTGATATTTTGCTTTCTGAACTCAAATATCCAGTAGGTATTTAGTAAGGGATGTTTAGAAGAGAAGGGTTACTTACTCACCCCACTATTTGTTGCCTTGTTTTCCATGATCAAAATTTGCAATTAAATAGCATTTTTCTATATTGCATTTTATTACAGGTACTATGTTTTGTTCTCTTGCTTGCTTATTTTGTGAAAACCTACTCTCTAGGTCAGGTCAAACATGACTATTCTGCCAGTTTAATAGTATAATCTGTCATAAACTGGGATGTAACTACTCTCACATGGTTCCCCCTTTGCTCTTATCAAAATCATGTCTTCACATTGGATGAGTTCCTCTAATAGATTAAAGCCATGCTTTTTACAGCAATTCCAACAGCAGTATTGCAAATTATTTTTCTCTGACTTCTATGGGTATATTTATTTATTTATCCATTTCTTTTCTGACAACCAATTTCTTTTTCCCATGGTGAGTTTAGTACTGTCAGTTTGGAGCCATAAAGAACTTAATAGCAGCTTCACTCAACATTTGTTATAATCAGAAAAGCAGTATCCACCTCACCAAAGGGAAATTTAGGAATTCTCATTAAAATTCTTGTTTTTCTTTTAAAACTCTATAACATATCTTAGCATTCCTTCTGGACTGACTTCAAACTGAAGAAAAAACCACCAGTTTGCTATTAGATCACCTGTGAAAAGTTATCTCCAAACCACAAAGATTAGGGAAAAATTCAGTGAATGTCTGGTGCAAAAGAACCTAATTGTTCTCTCATGAGAACATTTTCTAATTTCCATGGTTCAGTTGAATTTTCAAGGTATCTTGTCTGGGTTTTTGCCTTTGAATCCAGGCTATTAGTGGCTCCAGCATCTTTGGGAGTACTTTAGCTATGAATTGAATCTTATGCCCTGTTTCACACACTTCTGCACTCCCACAGTGTAGCTAGTCTGTCCCAGCTGATTAACTGATGATGAAGAATGGAGTTCAAGGAAACATGTATTTAAAATCTAGTGTAAAATGTCATTTAAACACATGCTTCCCATTGTATTCTTCAATTCACTTATAATATGCCTTTATATTTAACGTATTTAAACAGCATGAGGATGTATCAGACAGCTAGCTGCATCATGGGATGAAGAAAATGCTGGTGTTTGTAGATAGATACAAGGATTAACAACTTAGTTGTGCTGCAGTTCGTGTTCACTGATTCTTTTCCCAGCATTAACAGCCTTTTTTTCTACATTTCTGTTTTAAATGTCACAAGTATCAAATATGACCTCCAGCAGAACTTCTTTGGCAGACGGTCATTAGCTGTTAGTCCCTCTTCAGAGAGGGGCACCGAACTAGGCCTGTGAGTGTCATCAGACAATTCTTTTTCTAGAAAGATTCTTTGTATGATGTGCTGCTCATATAGCTGTTTGTTTGAGAGTTTTTTTCTATTCAATATTTATATAAATTAGAATAATTCAGGATGGCTTCTGTAAAAACCATACAGACAACATCAGTTTTAAACTAAATGTCTGCACGGATTTATCTCATTAAAGAATTTTTTTTAAGTTTTCCTACTACCCTTTTTAGAGAATGAAAATGTACAGTTAGTCTAAAACTTTCTCATACACACAGCTCTTTTTTTTCCTTCCTGCTTAAATACCTCTGTGAATCTTCTGCAGCAGGAAAGTAAAAGAAATAATGGTAACACACCCAAGAGAAGCTGAGAGAAGCTATTTTTTATAGATACACAAACATTTTCTTAGGAAAATGTTTCTTAAAATGGTTTAAATTTTTTAAAAGTGTCCATTAACGAAAAAGAATGTCAGTCACCATAAAGTGCAGTGGGGTTGTGACCTGTCAGCTTCAGTCTGTGTTGCCTTGGTTGCTCTGATTGAAAGAACTTATGCATAATGCTGCAGCCAACCATGTCTTGGGAATCTCAGGGCTACCGCAGACAGAGCTTGTAAATAACTGCTTCAGAGGCTGACATTTATCACAGGCAGAAGTCAGTGGGCATTCTGCAGCTGGATCTGCAGCTCTGTGTGGCTTGATCGCCCTCTAGTTAGGCGTTGACTTCTTCCCCTTTATGGAAAAGGGGATCTACTGACCCATGGTCCCAGGAATTCTGGTAAATATGTCATGATCAAACTATCAAAAAATCTCGTCCTCAAATCAAAAAATCTCATCCTCTCGTCCTCTCGTCCTCACTACTTTCCCACCTGTGACAGACTTCCTCATCACAGTGTCCATTTCAAAACTTTTGGCTCTAAACAGCTGACAATAAACAGCTCCTTTTTTAATGCGGTTCAAATAATAGTGATTGTAAAGGTGTTTCTAAGAGAAGTACTCGTTAAAGTCTGAGAGCTATTTTAAATTAGATAGCCCTTTCTTTAGCAGCAGCAAGAATCATTATGGTTTGAAGCAGTTAGTATTTAATATGTTTGTTCACTGTGTTAATTTTCCCCAAGTCAATTTTTAAAGCTAAAATAATATCCCTTTGGCTTTGTATAGCCAGCATTATAACCATAGTCATTTTTAAATTAAATTCCCATATTGTCTATGTGTATGTGAAGTAGGTGATATTACACAAAAAGCATGGGCTACATTAGCTTGATACAAATGCATATTTAAGAGCTTAACAAGCCTGCAAGAAAAATAATGGTCTCGATAAACATTAGAATGGCTCACTTGTAAGCCTTTTTGTTTAGTTGCATTTTCCTACTTGCACATGCAAAGGAGTGATTAAATGCACTGAGTAAATAAATAAAGCCTATTATAAAGTCCCAAAAGAAGGGAAAAGTTGATTTTAGATATACTGACAAGCTTAAAAACTCTTGAACTATTAGATTGCTGGAAATAAAACCACACAATGCCTATTAAAAAAAGTGGGAGATTCTGTTAAGCAAGTTAAGATATGGTATGCTCCATAAATGCATTTATACTTATATAAGATTTTCTCTAAACATCCTAACTATATTTCTGATTATGAAATGTAGGGTCCTACTGTGTATACGTAATTTTGTCCGGACTTGTGTTATAGTCGGTAACTGAATAGCACAGTGATGGGCTTATTGCAAGTGTGAGAAAGTGCTAAGCAAAACAGAAATTATAATGAAATTTGAGATGTCAGTGACAATTAGCTCTGTTATGAATATTCATTTCATATTCATTCTGGATAGTGCCATTTCTCACTATCTTTAATGACTGAATAGTGTTTCAAGAAATAGAGATATAAATAATAGTCATGTGATAATTAATATGGTTTTTTCTTAGTGTTGCAGCACTTGTCAAGTGCCACGTGGGCTGAAGCAATGACTAGAAAGTTAATTTTCAGGCATGGCCAGCTCTGTGTGTTTAGCAGAACCATTTGACATTCTTGCAGAATTGTTAATTTACAGGAAGATAAAAATCTGCTTGTAAGTGGTTTTACTTAGGCTGAAGTCTCATTAGAAAGACTGAGTGCTACACTAGAATTACAGAAAGCTAAATCAGGACTCCACACGAGAAGTGAAAAGAAATGGAGTTACAGTTAAGCAATGCCCCCAGATAACAGTCGTATCTAACTAATGCTGGGAAATATTATTGACTGTCCTGCTTTCAGACTGCCACACGCATATTGACAGAAAACCGAGTATGTGCTTAAATGCTCTTTTTTTCAGTCAGGATGAAGGGATTCATGAAAATGAAAGGGGGAGTATTCACTGTGTGAAACGTAGTCTTTGGATATGAGGTCTTTATCTCTTTTGAATACTTAACATTACTAGTGTTCTGCTAGTATCTCCTACAAAGGTTGTGATACGACCTCCCAATGTTGTCCTAAAAAGCACTGGTGTGCACTCATACTGATGAAATGCACTGAGTCTTTCATTCAGTAGCAATACATGAAGCCACACAGTCCATGGAACAATAATGAGATCTTCTTCAAGTCTGACTTAATGTTTTGAAAAGAATGTCAAGGTTTCCAAAGAAGAGTTATTTAGCTGAAACCACAAAGACCCTCAGAGAAAGACCATAATAGAAATCTTCCTTTTAGATTACAAAGCAATGCAAAAGAGCAAAACGTTTGTTAAATTAGTTCTAGAGGACCTCCTTTGTGTAAGCCTAGTATGACAATAAATAAGACCAATGTATTACTGCCACTACTGCATCTCACAGGCACCTGTCTTTTATTCAGTACCTGGCTTCATCTGGCATGTAAGGGAATTGGAAACAGCTTTGAAATTACTGTTACAGAATGGCTAGTAAAAAAGCTGATAATTCATATATGTTAGTTGATTATGTCCCTAGTCTTTATTATTTAAAACTCAGGCTTATGTTTTATAGTTTATTCAAGCATATCAGTTTTCATTGTTTGAAAGAAAAAAGAAAAATGAAAGAAAAAAAGATAAAAGCAGTGGAGAGAACATACCTGCTTTGGGAACATGTTCTTGCTTTGCAGTGTGAAAAAAAATGAATAAGCAAAGTATAATGAGTGTGAAACTCCACCCGGTTTTGAGAGAATAGTGTAAGTAGAGCCTCTCCAATACTGCTCTGAGCATCCCAGGATGCTCCAGGGCCCTGGAGTATTCAGGAACCTTGACTGTGAAGTGAATGCCTCAAAGGAACTTACCTGTCCTGAAAGAGTTTTATGCTCTTAAGAGTAAATATGCAAAATCTTGTCAGTGTATACCTTGGGAAAATCATGTGCAGCAGATTTTTTTTCATGGCTAGAGCTTCTGACCACAAGCTACTCATAAAGAATGAGTTCCCTCAGAATATGGAAATTGTGGTACTTCCACTAATGAAACAACAAAGCTGATTTGCCTATAAAATTGGCTTTTTTAAATAGTGAGGACATTATGCAAAATGTCCGTTGTAGAAAATACACTTGGATTGCATGATCATAAGGCAGTTGACTTTCATTTAAGTAGAAGAGTAAATAGAGGCATGTAATGAAGGGTATCGGTTATGAAGAGGCAAGCTAAAATAAACAAAATGAATTAGTTACTTATACAAGCAACAGAACTCAGATTAATATTTGATTTGGACGTGAAAGAGGCCTGGAAGTCCTTTGTCTTGCACATCCAGAAATGTTCTTGGACATATATCCCAAGCAGAGAGCTAGAAGACATTGCAGAAAAGCTCAAAACTGGATAAATAACCAATACAAATGAGACATTAATATTAAAGAGGGAAACTGCAAAGGATGTAAACCCTTGCTTCTTGTAGAATAAAATGAGGATTTCCAGAAGTCAAACTGAAATGAAGCTTTCATGGGGCATTAGGTTTGACAATGTGCTTATTGACCATGCAATTACAAAATTAAATAAGGAAAAGTGGAAAAAACACCCGTTGCTAAGGACATTAAAAGCAGCACAACTGTTGTCCTCAAATTAAATTACTTTGGTTTTGGTTTCAGTACGAGTAATGCTGAATAGCAATGGTAATATGCCTCAAAGTTTCAGTGTCCAGACAGTTCTATTTGAGAGATGACGTTAAACTGGGTAGTGGACACTATATCCTTGTTAGAAACACTGGTGGCTAATCAATCCAACAACATATTGGAAGATAGTAAGGAAAAAACTTATAAGTGTCTGACTCCTGCTTTCAATTACACCCTCATAAACACAATGCAGAAGTGTTTCCATCCTTGATTATTTGGTTTAAACTACTTAGCTAATCTTTATATTTATCCATGTCTAACTGTAATAACTCTTATTTCCCAATTTGTTAGTTTTCTTTTCCCAAGGCTAAAACAAATATTATTTTCATCTAGCTTATCTGACCCAAAGCCTTACCAACAGCATTTGTCTTTTGGTTGTTTTTTTTTTTTTCCTTTAACCCAAAGTTAATAGTCTTATTATAATAGTTTCCTCTAACTCCTCAAGAGTACACTTGGATAATAAGCTTTTTTTTGTTATTAACTCCATCACTTCTGCATCAGGCCTTCCAACAAATATGAGTTGTTGTGATAAGGTAAATGTTACTTGCACTTGGAAGCACCAGAAGAATCACATCGTGGAGTAAAGAAGCAATAATGCCATTGCACAGGACAGAAATGAAACTTCATCTAGAATGCTAAGGTTAGTTGCACTCACCATTCAAGGTCATTTCAAATTGGAATATGTAAAGAAAAGGGTTACTATAATAATCAGATTAAAGCACTTTTGTAAAATAAGCTGATTTTTTTCTTTTTTGAAAAAAAACCCTAAAACTCCAAAACAAAAGCAAACAAAAACCCCCCCAAAAATAAAAGAGACTGTGTGCTTTGTGGCCCTGCCTAGAGGACAAGCCTGTGAAGGTAGATGATTGCACAATAGGCTGGAAAGTAAGCACCAAAGGGAATGAACAGTTTTAAGGACAATGTAGCCATGGACAATTGTGATCTTAAAATTAAAATGTTTCTGATTATTAATAAAAGTAGGCTTTGGATTAGCCTCTTAATAAGAGAATTAATCTAAGACAGTGTAATGAATTTTAATATATAGTGTGATTGGTGCTATGGGTGTATGATTGGGATTAAATTGATATGTTCAGGGGTGTGGTGGACCTTTACTCTGCTGTATTCCTTTGTTCTTTTTAAATTTGTGATCCTTAAACACTGGCCTTTCTCATTGCCTATGCTGTGTAAAAAAGTTTTTTGGTTATTTTGTTTTGTTTTGTTTTTAATTTATTCATCAAATTGAAAAAAAAATCAAGACATAGAGACAACTGAAACAGAATAATTTTATTGCCACTGTATTATTCTTATTTGAGAGCGTAGGGAAATGTTTTACTTGAGATTTTTGTTTTGAAGTGTGGAGTGATCTAGTCAAGAAATCCAAATTACCTATCCTAGTATTTTTGGTTTCTTCTGGATTGTATTTCTGAGTGAAATTAATTTAAAAAGTCACCTAATTCTACTGCTGACCCAATCAGAAGACCATGGCCTTAGATCCTTTTTTGGCACTCGGTGTTTCTATAAATATTAAACACAAACATTGTGCACATTCGGAGCTCTACTAAATCAGGGATGAGATTGTGTCTTGTGTCTGCCCCTTGACTGAGTGCTCAAGGAAGCAGGAGGAGTTCTTTGTACCCTTTTGTCTGATTCACTGCAAGCCCACGCAAAGCCAGATACAATCTAGCCCAGATTTATCATCTGTCCTTCATGTACCAGGGGGCAATACTAGGAAAGAATAACAGATGTAGCCTTGTGGATAGTATCAAGTGGGAAATAACTCTGAGAAATGTTTTGCATTTAACTAAAACGTTAAAAGAATCAGTTGAATGACTGTCATGCAGAAGGTCATTCAATCCTTGGAGAAACAAGGGAAAATGTCCTATGCTGTGTCTGGAGATAGCTGAAGTACAGATGGTACTTAAAGCAGGCTCTCTGACCTAGAGCTCAAAGTCTCTATTGAACCTGACTCCCAGACCTAGATATTTTCTGTTCAGTCTAATAGCACTGTGTAACTTGCAAGATGATATGTATGTATGTTAGAATCCAAAAGGGCCCTCTATGAGACATTACCGCAGATCATGCATGCCAAGTACCTTTCTACCTATGCATATCTAATAAATCCACTTGTCTAAAAGTTGAAAATTATTCTTATATGCCAGAATGTATCTTGATATTATCTGGATACATGTGGGAAGTGGAGGGCTTACATATTTTTCCAAGCCTGTGAGGCCCTTTTAAGGACAGAGTGAAATTACAGCTGTGCGTTCAGAGAAATACAAAGCTTTTTTCCAATTTCGTCTGATATTCTACGAATTGTGAATAAGGCCTGGTGGTGGTTCAGCTGACAGTGACCGGTATCCCCAGCACCCTATTATGTCAGAAGGGCATAATTAGAAGCAATTGGTGCAACAGCAAGGGAAAGAGGGGGTTTGAGAGAGTGGCTATGTAGTGCTTATTTTCGAGCTGAAACCACGGCAGGCTGATAGAGGGAAACAGCACCATGAAAACTCTGCCCATGGAGGAAGCTCAGGTGTACTGTCTGCGGGAGCAGTGAATCAGGTGCCATACCAGAAATGTCAGCCTGAAATGTTACAGTACAAAATGCTGCAGAGCCAAAGCTCAGGAGGTTGCCATTGAGCAGTGTAAGAACAGCAACAACAAAGCTGTGTGGTCAAATTCTCAGTGCTGTATGTAGGGACCTGTGCACTTAACAGCTGACACTGTCAGTCTGGCAAGGCAGAAATCGTAAATGGACATTGCAGTAATCAAATTTCCACATGACTAGGCACAACCACAGCATTCCATACCAATATTCCTAGAAAAATCATGACTTGAGCTTCTGAAGAAAAAAAGCTATGTTGTTTTCTTAGTGCTTTGTTTACATCGTCTCCTAATTTTTCACTGTGTTTACAAGATTAGTGTTCTTTTTATCTTTGCTTGCTTTGCTAATAGATCCTCACAGTTTGTATTACAGAAAGCTGGTGTTATTAAAATTTGCGTTATTTTTCATATTCATCTCCAGTTTATTTCCTCCACAATTTTGTTTTCAAATTGTGTTTCTACACCTTTTGTGTGCAACTGTGAAGATTTTACTATTTTTTACTCTAAGTATAAATGACCTTTCAGAGAAATTGTAGTCCAATCAAAATGGTTAGGTTTCTTAAGAGATATTCCAGTGTGCAAAATTCCAAAACATCACACACTGATCCGAAGAAAATTCGCCATAAAACTTTTTTTTTTTTTTACAATACACATTTTTTTTCTGTGTTGACAATTTGCCAAGACTTTTTGCAAACTGTGGACTAAAACTAATAATTAATGGAGTATGCACTAGACAGCTTGCATTTTTCCAATTAGAAAAATAGTCTGACCAAGTCAGAAAGAGCAACACAGAATGAAGGGAGTAAGCAAGCCAAGTGTTAGAAGGTACAGGCTGATTATGAAGAATAAAGATTTTTAAGGTACTTTTATTGCTAATTATGACGCTTTGAAAAAAACTGTGTTGCACAAAAATTTTTCTCTTACATTAGGTCATGACATCAAGAAAAGCAAAGATCGTTTGGAAAACACTATTTCATTGTTAGAAGAAATGATAAATTTAATCCTGAATAATATAAAAGTCATAATTTGGTAGCAATACATTGGTTATGTAAATATAATACCATTTAAAATTTAGTTTTGAATAGAGCATCTCACATGCAAGGGAAAGAAAAAACTGTCAATCAAACTGTGTGTGCTTATGCAACAGACATTTTGATAACTCTTTCTTTCTGCTTACCTTATGTGCACTGAAATAGTGATGAGAGGTAATAAAATTTCAAAAATTAGGACTGCAGTAAAAAAGAAAGAAGGAGCTCTCTGGCCAGCAACCTGCACAGCTGGAGGAAATCTGTCAAAGGACTCCATGGCAGCTGTCTTTTCTTGTTATAGTACCGTTTACTCAAAGCACCAGTGAAATGGCAGGGCTGCCAACTTCTAACCCAGGACCTGGAGTGTGGAAATGAAAGTTCTTTTCTTCTTTGTATCCATGATCTGGGATGGGGAGAGAAAGAGACATGGAAATGTTGATCTGTCTTTCCTACCCACTTGCTCCAGTGAGAGCTGTAGGAACACTACTGGTGTTCACATCTTTAGCTTGATTAGAGGTAGACAGATCTTAAGGTACCACTGAGGCACCACAGCCCTCCTTTCTTACCGTGGCTATACAACACCCTGTGATCTTTGCAGAAGCCTTTTGGTACAAGTACAGATGTTACAGACCCAAATATAATCAACCACATATGTCCATGTAATGGATTACCCACAGGACTGGATACACAAGTGCTGAAGCTCATTTCCAGCTTTAGAAGCATTGTGGCATCAGTGGAAGAGCCATCTTTTTAGCAGTCCCTGTAGGATACCTGCCTGCCTGCTTACAGGTTGGTTGAAGCTGTGCCATCACAATGCTGAGCCAAAAGCAGGTTGTTTGTTGTGACCTGGTGAACTTTGGCCATCTCATCCTCTGCCACAGCTGTGGTGAAGCAGAGAAAAAGAAGACAAGGTCTGTGTATGAGGTGTGCATCCAAACCTGGGTCCTTCTTCCATGACAAGGCATCTGCCTTGACATTCTGTTTCCTAGATGCCAAAGGGAAGTGGAAGGGAAGGACAAAAAGAAAGAGGGCCAGTAGGCAAAGCAGAGAGAGAGGCACTTCATCCCTCAATATTCTTCCAGGCTGGAGTGTCTGGTCATCACCATTTTCAGTCCTGCTCCCTCACGGCTGTGCTGTCAGTCCTCAAAGGTAGCTTTGATTAACAGGAGCTCATTATCTCAGGCTTAATTCCTCGCAGTGGGGTGAGTTACCCAGAGAAACAGGTGCAGGTTAGAGCATCTGGTTCTACACTAAAAGAGTGGATATAGGATAAAAGCTACGGTGAATACCCAGTTTTCAAAAGCTGGTTGTGCTTCAGGCATCCATAAAAGTCAAGCCCTTTTTTTGGGCAAGTGCCATTCTGGGAGCCACAGTGCTCCCAGAAATCTCCCTCCTGAACTATCTTTAGAGCATGGTAAATCCTGAAAACCATTTCACCTGTGCTAGAAGGGGCTGCCAACTTGTGATGTCATCAGTCTCCTTGGAGTCTACGTGCAAGTCAGTATTGCCCAGTTACCCCAGGAACTCCACCCTCTGTTGGTCAAAGCAGCATTTCTTCTGGTTAGCATAGCCAGCACTGCTGCAAGTCATTGAAAATGTCCTGGATGCTGATGATAAATACCTCTCGAGAGGTGCGGAACACCAGGATGTCATCCAGGCATAACATAGCACAGCTATGAAGAAATTCCCTAAGAACAGCATTTCCAGAATACTGGAATGTGGCCTGAGCATTGCAGAGGCTGAATGGCATCAGAGGAAGCTCATAGTGGCCCCTTATAGATCCACCATAGAGGGCAGAGGAGCCCGCTGCAGATCTTCAGAACACTTCAGAATAAGAGGCAAGGAGTGCTGGTTCTTTACTCTGATGTCTTTCTGCTTCCTGTAATCCACGCAGAGGCAGAGACTCCCGTGCTTCTTTGTGAAAAAATGCCATTTGGAAGCCCCCAACAGGGCAGTCAGAGAAGTCGAACCCATACACCAGATTGTTCTTGAGGTACTCTTCAAAGGCTGCTGACTCAGATTCTGACCAAGCAGAGGTGCTCCTAGAGAGCACCTTCTACTGAGTGGGTGGAGTCCCAGGTGACAATCTTTCAAACAATCAGAATGGTGAAAGGTGTTTTTCTATTAGACATAGGAAATGTGCAAAGTAGCACTTCTGTAATTCCTAACATGATTATAGCACACAGTCTGTGTGTGCATGTAGCTTACCAAAATGTCTCCCTCAAACCAGGAAGATACTCGTGTGTTGAAAATGGTTGTTACTTGGGTAAATCCACTATTTTGATTACATTAAAAATGCTAAATGTAGATATGCAAATTAAATCCTTTATAAAACCTTCTAAAATTGCCATAAAAAAACCTGAGTGCCCCTGTTGGGATGCAGCATGCTATATATGGTAGATATATGTAACCTGTAGAAATTAGTAGATCACCTCAGCTATAAATGCCAATTGAATGAAATGCAGGAAAAAGCAGTAGTGAAAGGATACAGAAACGAATGATAACAGAGGCCTTCTAATATAACAGTATTGTACCTCCTTGGTCAGTATGCCTAGTATACCTCCCAGAAAATCCTTATTCATGGTGTACAATACTGACTGGAAGCAGCCATGTGTAAAAATATCATCTTGAAAAGTACCATTGAGTTGGAACACCAAATGCATCCATTGTAACATCTAACACCCACAGCACTCATTACAACCTATCATGACCATGTTATATGTGCCTTTCAGTCTTCTTGGCAGCTTGTTCTGTTTGAGGGGTGATTTGGAAAGGGAGCATTTTCTGAAAAGACAAAGACAAATTGTTCCAATGATGGGCCAGGGGAAAAAATGGAAATGCAGGCATATGATGACAAATACTATGTTTGGCTTTGCTTCAGTCACTTCAATACTACAGTACGTAGCATGCTCACAACTGCCAGCTTCTGAAAGAATGGAGATTTCAGCATTGTCACGGTATTTAAAAACAATACATCTGACAGTAAACAAAAAAAAAAACCCCTCAATATTTTTCATTCTTGTTGGATCAACAAGATTTGATTACTTAAACTGGCACTGTCAACACAAGTGTCCTTCAGGTATTTTCTCTGGTGTGTCTATGTATGGCATTCATATAAGGTTTGTGCCATTCCAGTTTATCATGTCTCACACTGTAGAATGGTTTCTAAATTTTTACAGCCTGAAGCAGCTGCTGAATTGAAAACAATGTCTTTTTTAAAGAACAATGTTTTGTGGCATAGAAGGAAAATATAGTTGATCTCATATGCATGAAAACTAGTTACATAGTAGTTCAACCCAGTGAGTAAACTTTTAGAGCAAAAGTGCTTGTTTAAAGTTTCTTTTAAAAACAGTTTCCTTTTTTGGAAGAAGGTGCAAGTGAAATATTTCAATTAACAGGCAAAAATTTCTGTCTTTAGTTGATATGACAATAAATTCTTCTGTACCTATATACTACCACCCAAGTATTAGCACATATGAATAGTAACCTGATTACATGTATTAAAAAGCATCTCTTCCAGAGGTACTATCAAGTTTTTGTGCTAAGCAAATCAAAGGAAGTATTGAAATTATCATTCATATTCCTATTCCACACTATTAATTCCTTGTAGTAGGACTAGTAATGAACTTCACTGAAGGTTATGTGACATATTCTTAGCTGTATTTATCCCTTTGCCATGACAAGGGTTCTTTCCAATAGAAGTGCCTTTTTTGGACTTAAAGATAACTCAAAGCCTTTCAAGAGCAGAAATGTTCATTTTCATGCTTGATCAGCCATGTTCCCATGCTTTATGCTGCTTGTATTCATCTGGTGTGTTTACCCAGATATCTTAGTCATGTTGACTGAACAAATACTCTGAGGTGGGGTGTGCTGTACCGCAAAACTGTAGGAGCCATCAAACTACTTGGAAATTAGTTTTCTTTAGAGCAAAGAAACTATGGGTTTCTCCTTGCTCAAACTATAGTGAGGGTACTGAAAAGCCATCAGGAAAATATAATGAGCTCATTAATCGTAATCTGGGGGAACTTCAGAGGTAACTGTGAGAGTGTTTTCGCTCTTGATCGCCATAGTGGAAAGAGGTAATGCACTAATCCTTTCTTTCCAGGTGCTGTGGAAAGTGCAGTACAGGTTGAGCCGTTGCAACAGTACCTGACAAGCTTGACCTCTGATAAGATGATAGATTCAAATTTCTTTAGCCAGGACCTGGATATGCTTAGTCTGTCTCTGAAAAAAGATATTCTGGTTTAAGCTGTAAACATTTTATCCAGTTTTATCTACTGTAAATCAAAATGTTCTCAGTGCTGGCCAAGAAAGTGAAGCATTGTTAGTGCATTAAATGACAAGGGCTGAAGGCCAACACTTCTCTTCATCATTAAGCTTTATTTGGCACATGTTGCATAGATGGTGGATGGCTTGTGAATCCTCTTGAAGATTAAAAATTACCTCCTTGAACCTTGGTATCAGCTGTTGCTTTTCCTATTAATAAAAAAAATCAATTCAGATTAATATAGAAATAATCTAAAATGATCAGCAACCATTATGTCAGCTCTTGTGCACATAAGACATGACATATTTGTTGTCCCCAAGACTTTCCACTTCAAATCTGTGGGAAGCAATACATCAGATAAAGAGAAGAAGAATGGAGATAAGTAAAAGTTAAGAAGACCACTTAGCATCTGGTATGTAGTGTTTGTAAAGTTCAGTTAATTTTAGTTAAGTAATGATTATATTATGAAACTTACAGTATTCTGTATATATCTGGCTGGTTCCTGTGAAGATGAGAAACACAGTCCTCATGGAAATGGAATTGTTTGAAATCATGTGTTAAATACTTCAAATATAGTAACCTTCTGCTTAAGGTTGTGGCTCAGGCCAATTCGAATGCAGGAAATTTACAGACCCGATAAAACGGTCTTCTTTAAGTCCTGTATATTCAAAGTCTCTGTAGAAAACAATCATTATATTTTGCTTATGTTAAAGCTTCAAGATAACTTCCAATCACTAAGTTTTCCTATCATATTACATCTAGTCATTACCCTTGTATTTGTCTTTCTCAGGACTCACTGTGAGATTGCACCTGATTCAATACAGCTGTACATTGCCCCTGAAAAGGAGGCTCTTCTAGGCCTGGCTGGAAATTCATGTCCATCTCTTGAAGCTAGCAATTGTGTGCATAAATCAGTTGAGCTCACTGCTCTGACAGAAAGTCTTTTTTCTCTTTTTTTTTGCATGAGTTAATTTTCTATCAGATCATTGAACTGTTCCACTTCCTTCTTTGATTGCACCATAATTAGATTTGAAACAAGCGGATAAGCAACTGTGTATGGTACAAGAAAGCAGGAGAAGAATTGAATAGACTAAGAGTGAACTATAGCATAGAATATAATGAAATCACACCTTTATTTGGAAACCACACCTTTATCTGGAAATTCTACTAATCGAAGTGGGTTAGCAGATTAACACTGGCTTTGCTATTGTAATCACTTTCCCTGTGTCATCCTTTTGTTTTATTTTACATGTACCCTCTTTCGTCTGAAGATAGTGAAGGGATCGGTCACTTCAAATTATGGTAACAAGGCAAAATACTGCAACAAACATTTACCATGCCCTTAATCTGTTTGGATTTTCTTCAATAACACTGAAAACCAAATTACATTTTGGAAGCATAAAGATAATGTTTTCGTTACAGGATCCCATAGAAATCCTACTGGCAATATCTACCTTTTGCAGCAAAGTTCAATGTTATTTTCCATGCTGTTACTTGTCGGTCTCAAAAATGTCTTACGTTTCACCCTAACAATTTCGCTGGTCAGAAGTAGCCCCTAGTTTGTACTCTAAATCAGATACAAAGTTGGCTGGCCTTGTTGCCTGCCAAAAATAATGCATGATTTCCATTCACATAAACCACTTTCTGGTGGATTAGCCTCATGATGTCTTTGACTATGTGGCAATGTTGTGTTTCAACCCGGATTCACCAGCCAGCCATTTGCCAGAAAGGGAAATAATGTTATTGATGATATTATTATTATCATCATCATCGTCATCATCATCATCAACAACAACAACAATAATAATAAAAGCAATAACAGCAACCATGACCACCAGATTTCTTTTTAAGGGCTGATGATCAGGAGCCATGCAGATGTGCTGGCTCTCGCTATAGAACTGTCAGTCTTAGAGCAAACTAAAACCATCACATATGTTTGGATTATTAAAGGAACGAATGTTACCTTGTCTATCACTGGTTTCAGATGTTTTAATCCTGTATTTCCATAATAAACTAGTCAGACTTAACAATTTGTTTAAGACTGGGGATAGGGTAAGTGCTTTCATTTCCAGTCATTGTTTAACCCAGTTCTCTCCTTTTGCTGATGTCAATTTCCATTGTGGGGACAAGTTCAAAAATGTTCATGCTTTGCTTCAGTTTTCTCAGAATGGTGACTATCTTAGAACAAAATTATTATGATTTGCACAAATAAGTAGACATTGGAAAAATTTAGTACAAGATCTCAAGAGCAAGCAGAGACTATGCTTTCACAGTTCAGGTCCCTGAAAAAGGGAGACATGACAATAAAGATGATCGTGTACTGACAATATTCAAACAGTAGCTGTTTGTGAGTTAGTAGCAGTCCTGTTTTAGATTACATTTGTGGGCATAAAATCATTAATCTGTACTTTCCAAATGGGAATTTAAACTATGCTTTCTAGTATTATAAATCAAGTGGCTCTGAAATTAATGAAATAAATTTTTAATGATTTAAAAGACTGTATTATGGACAGTATCAAGTAATGCAAATGATGAACTGACTAGTTGAATGTTCTTTCATTTTTTAAAAACTTATCTCAGGCATGCTTCATGTAGTGTGGCTTTCTATTTTTATGGATCCTCTTGCGGTGTCATCTATTTTGGTCTAAACAAGGGTTAAGAATGCATAATTGCTGCTGAAGATAGATACGTACCTTCATTTTAAATTTCCCAGTTATTTTGTTGCATATTTTTATAAGTAATAAAGAGGTTTTCTTGACTTGTGTTTCAACACACAAGGCTAGGGAAAAATAATGGTTTAATCATCTTAGGAAAAAATAAGAGTAGTAACAATATTTATAAATATATTAAAGGAGGAAAACATTTGGAAAAGATCTATTAAAATATATTTCCCTTGGGAAATACAATATCAGCTTGCATGATTAATTTACAGTGTCTCGAGGATTCACTGAAACCCATCTTAAACTTCTTTATGTGATCAATTCTGTTTTATTGCTCTGAGATTTATGCAATAAAGCAAATAAATGGTTGATTTATCTCACTGTTCCACTTGTGTGACAAAGCATGAGAGAAGCAATGAAGAGAGATGAAATCAACTGATTTAGAGAAAATAATTTATTATATTCTAATGTTGTTTAGATTTGTGAAGATACTTACGTTAGATTTTTTTTTTTTTTTTGAGTGTTTTCTTAACATATCAGGAACACCAAAAAAGTTACTCAAATAAAATAATTATTTTAACATTCAAACTTGAATATGATGTGTGTATATAGTCCCAATGCTTTAGAAAGTTCAAAAATTATGCCTTTTGAATGGAACTGAAGTTTTCTGTTTAGGTCATGAGTACACAGTGGAATGGAAATACATTATAAGCTTCACGAGTGTTGTCCAAAGTGCTTGAAAAATGTCATGGTGATACCATCACTAAGAATGACAGAGTTATTCTTTGTCCAGAAATATAACTCACAGTAGGTTTTTTTAATTCTGCCAGAAAAAATACCCAAGAATGAGTGGGGATAATCCTTGCCGAAGGTAGAAACCAAAATTAAATCTACATAACATGAAAGTCTGAGAAAGACACTGTGTAAGAAGAACATTTGGAAAGCTTATTTTGTAGAATGAATGCATTTTCTCAATTAAATTGGTTTTAAAAAGGAATGTTTGTAATAGATTTTTCCTCCATTTTCAATCAACACTAGTGATAATAGGCACTGTAGTCATTGCTGGTGGATATTAAAAACATTTTTTAATATAGACATATCACTGTCATGATTTTTACTGATATCAAAATTGTGTATACTCCTCTGTCAGTAGAAGGTTTTGTAGGTCTGGATCCTACAGTGTGCAGCACATGACAACACATTTGTACAGAGCCCTTCCCCATTTACAGCCAAAGTCAGGATCAACAAAACTTCAGACATGATTAGAAAGTTCAACACACAGCTCCTCACTATACAAGAATCAGTGGACGACCACATCTTCCCTGGATGCCATCTTGGCATCTCTTTTTTTTT
>VZRV01001914.1:276823-298431 GCA_013398115.1 Falcunculus frontatus
ATCTCATCTCATCTCATCTCATCTCATCTCATCTCATCATCTCATCTCATCTCATCTCATCTCATCTCATCTCATCTCATCTCATCTCTTTTGCCTACAGCTGAAGGTATGGCTGATTTTTAATTAGGAGTAAGGAAGTTTCGCCCAAGTTATTCTGTTGATCATCAGGGATCATAGAAACATAGATTCATTTAATCTAAAAAAGATCTTTAAGCTATATAAAAAGACATTTAAGCTAAAAAAGAGTCCAGCCGTAACCCAGAACTGCCAAGTCCACCACTAAACCGTGTCTTTAAGTGCTACATCTACACATATTTTAAATGCCTCCAGAACTGGTGACTGAACCACTTCCCTGGGCAGCCTCTTCCAATGCCTGGCAACCCATCTGGTGAAGAAATTTTTCCCAATATCCAAGAGAAACCTCCTCTGATGCAACTTAAAGCCATTTCCTCTCATCACGTCAGTTGTTATTTGGGAGAAGAGACTGACCCCCACCATATTCAAAACCACGAAGAAATTTTTGGTGCATCTGCTGCCCTTGATAGCTACTCACCCACAAAAACAAAAGCCTCACATTTCACCTTCCTTCTTTCCGAGAGGAAAATAAATGGATTAGTATGCCTCTGAAACTAAGATGCTAGGTTTTTAAAGCATGAAAGTAGGTTTAAAATTTGGGCTTTTTTCCTTTTTAAGATTTTTTAAACTTGTCTTAGTGGTCAGCCAGTCATGCACATTTTATGACTTTAATTTTTCATAAGGATTGACATGATTTCTATTTGCTTCCCTGGAACCAGCTAGGTGCTGATGCAGTGGCTGGAGTGAGGGTGTTTTTCAGGGTCATAGGTTGTTTCTCGGTCATCTCCTATCTGTCCTGTTGAGTGGGAATATTTTATACACTTCATGGGCAATCAACTGATGGGCAGTACTGGGCCCAAATTAGCATTAGAAATAAATTAGGATTGACTGTGTCATAATATGAGATAGGCCTCAGTGTAGAGGGAAAACCGTGTGAAGCTGGAAGGAGCTGTAAGAAGAGCTGTGCCACACATTAATTCCTTCTTGTGTCCCTGGGGTGGACCACAGACAGGCAGTACTTTACTTCAGGCAGTTCTGTCTTCAGACAGAGCAATACTCACCCCCTTTTGTGCAGTATAGCCCATTGTTGGTTGATGTTGCATTGCAAAATAAGGTTTTAGATGCTACAGCCAGTTCAGTGGAAAGAAGTAAATGTTGGGAAATTTTAAAATACATTTGTTTGAAAAGATGGAACAAGAAATTGCCAGCACTTTTTTTATTGTCCCTTTCCCTTGTATTTTCAAGTACTCATTTTTCATGAGTACAAATAACACACAAAAAGTACTAAAAAATATGATATTTTTAGATCTAAAAAATATCAGGATCATGCTAGCACTATTACAGAGTACGCATTAGTGCGGTCCTCAGACAGTTTGATACATTTGTGAAAGTATCTCTCGTTTTTGTTGTCACATCTCAGTGTTTCCAGAACATCTTATAGAGCTTGTTGAGAGCATCTGGCTGAGCTGTAAGGGAAGGGGTGACCTTAGGCACTTCAGTTAATCCAGCATGCCTACAGTGCATGAAACTTAACTTTGTTAAGAAAAGAAAACTAGGTCTCCTTCAGAATTAATTCTTTGTGAGAAACATCTTTTTGGTGGAGACATCCTTCAAAGACAACTTAGAGAGTGAGACTGGTGAATGGTGAGGATGAAGATGTGCTGTAGGATATCTGCTCCCTCCTCATGTGAAAAGCCTGTCAGCTATTCCTTGTCCATGGGGTAAGCATTCATTCTTCTTGAATCTTGTGATGCTGTACTTATCATATTTGCACTGGAAGGCACCTGAGTGGTATTTACTGAGTAAGTGTTCTGTTATGCCAAAGCACTCAAAATGTCCAGGATCATTTTCAAAACAAATTTAAAGCCCATGGGGGCCAGAACCCAATCAGTTGTATCCACTCTAACTTCTTTTCGAAAATTCCTGAGGAATATTGCCCATGGTTGATACTGAGGTGTTTTCTAACAGTGAGATAAAAAGGTGAGCTCAAAAATGGTTGTCAACACATTTGGTGTGGTGATTAAGGCACAAATGTTAATGGAAACTGATTATCAGAGACAACATACAAAGAAATAGTCTCTCCTGAATGGAACCATGTTCTACTTGAATACTCTAGTGCAATATATTTGTGTTTATGCTGTTCCTGTTTTATTGATGAGTCTTAAATCTAAGATGGTGTTCAATACATGTTCTGCCTAGTATCTTTGTCCTTGTAATTTTATAAACAACATATGTTTTCCGGGTAAATTTGCTCAGAGGCATATAATTTTCCTTCTGCATGCACCCTGAGGTCTGGCTACTGTGGCAAAAAGGAGCAATTTAGTGATGCCTTGAGATTAAGTGTGTTCTATATCCACTAAGTGTGCATTCCCTCACTTAGTTCTGAACTGAGACTGAGCCCGTGCATATTGGTACTCCGGGCTTCTGCACAAAGCACTGGATCCAAAGGTCTTTTCCTCAAACACTAGAATAGGAGAAGAACGCTTCAGCCATGTTTTTGTAACAATACCTCAGAGGACTCAAAGTCAAAGCCAGAACCCAATCTGTTGGAGGTTTCATAGAGTCTGAGTGTTGTTTTTCAAGTTAGCTGCCTGGGGACTAATAGTTCTGGGAACCTCTGAGGTTTGGGGCTGTCCAAACTTCTACTGAGTCAATTTATCAGAAGTCAGGTATTCTGCTCTACTTCTCCCTGTACAGACTTTTGGCACATAATACCTGTAGGGCAGAAGATTGTACAAGATTGATTATTTTCAAGGAAGTGGCTCATCTGCTGAAATTTATTCCCATGTAAGGTAGTTCCCACAGCTGCCACCCTGCTTCCCTACTAGGGGATACAGTACTTGGTGAAGAAATATAGGCAGGTATCCATGATCACTGGAGCCTGACCGGGTCCATCAGCATTCAATGCGCTGAGGCATCTAAACATGGCATGCTGGGGTTAATGAATTGAACCCATAGACTTAGTGGTTAGACCTAATGAAAAATAATTACTGATGAGGCAAGAAACTCGTGTTCCCTTCTCTTTTCAGTGTAGGAATTGAAATCTACTTTGTCTCTAGTCTAAAGGTAAGTCAAGGGGGAAAATGAACACTGACTCTTTCTTGTTGTAGGTGTACCACTGTGCAGCCAGGAACGTTGGAAGGAGGGAGTAGAATTTGGAACTGCAACCTAGCAAAGAGGACATTCTTTTGAATGGTTCCTTAAGGAAAAAAAAAAAGAAAAGTAGAAACAAAAACCAAAAAAACTACTTGAGTAGTTCTTTATTCACCATCTGATTAAAAATAGAGATGAATCTGTGAACAGGTTGACATTGTGCTTTGAGACAGTAACCAGAACCTGCAGATTCATACAATTCAGCTAAGTGCTTTTCTGATGTTATAAAATTTAATAACTCCGCTGTGCTAACAGCCATACTGCTTTCAGATACTGCACCTAATTATATCCTTAGCTCCCTTATCTCTTTCTGTGACTGAAAGTGTTACAGATATGTACACCTTATCCTGTCTTCAGAATCCCAGTGGATAACTTTCTTCTCAGTTTCTGGGTGGTAGCTGTGAACTATGTTTAAGGTAAAGTATGGCTGTTAGCTGATGCTTTAGATATTACATCAGACTCTGTCTTTTATTTGAACTAGGACCTGAATTTGTTCATACAGTTGACCAGTCACAAACTCTGTTATAGATAATAAAAAGCAGGAGTATAATCAACAATAAATAATTATGTTCATTTGGCAAAAGTACCAAGGAGGTTTTGTTTTTCACTTGTCTTTTTCTAAACTTTAAGGACTTAGCCAAGAGTTCAGTTTACCTTTCGTATCTTGAGATTGGAACACTTCTTTCCCTTAACTTGCAAACTTGACAGACAGAAGTGTTCTGCCATACTTTTCACTTTGGGACACTCTATGTTATATTTTCTATGAGCCAAATATCCTTTACAGAGATGTCTGGGAAATAAGCCAGTCGTAATGGTCTCAGGAGAATCAGCAGGATTGCTGAAAAACAAAAAAGTGTACTTAAATATAAGTACATGGATGTCTCAAATTAGCACAACAAATGGCAATTGACAGCTTTTGATGACTCTTGGCACTAATTTCTGATCAAACAATGTATGAGGCTTTAAATGAAAATGTATTTATCTCTTCACTGACATTAATAAAGATCTGAGTTTGTAGCTTCTGAGTTATATCTACTTATAATTCATGTCAATTTTGTCCAGATACTTTTTGTGTAGTTTTGGCCTATCAGACAACTGTACATCTCAAAAGTGAGCAAATCAGTGTCATTGCTAGGAACAATAAGATCGTTTTCAAGTCACTTTGTTAATTTTGATGGCAAGGTGCTCAATTTCAGTTTATAGGTGTTTGGCCAAGGTTGGTTGGTCCATCTTTGAGAAAGATGGCCTCTTGAAATATTGATATTTTTTTTTTTTTTTTTCCATTTGGAGGTAGCCCAAAGTGTTCCAGATGCCAGAGCTCTGACTGACAACCATGCCAGATTTTGAACGAAAATTCCCAGGAGCAGAGCTCATTGGGGGAATATGCAGATACTCTGCTATTTATAGAAGAGCACTAGTGTAATCAAATATCAACATAAGTGCACCTTTAAATAGAAAAATCATGGTGAAAAGGTCTTCTACTATACATTGATATAACTCTTATGCATTTTGAAAGACTGTATGAAGAACAAGTACCATTGGTTAATTAAGCATACTTTATCAGAATAAGTTTAGAGACTTGATAGTGCATATATTGTAAAAAAAGGAAGCTCTCCTGACCCCTACCTTTTAGTCAGATGGTGTGCTGGTATGGAGTTTTTAAAAGGAAAGGGAAGAGATTCAGGAATAATTTCAAATTTTTCTGTCCCAAATGTTAAATCAACAAACAGTCAGATGAACAACTAATTATATTTGTTAAAACTTGGAATTTTCACTTCTTTTTTGATATTTAAGTATTTTAATATTTTTACTTTCAGAACCCAAAAGAAACTTCAATTCTATCACAGTGTTTCTCATTTTCATTACATGTGTGGCTGTGTTTTATGGCCTATCCACAGCAATTTTAATGTGCTTCATTCCTACTGATGTGTTATAAGAGAATGTATTGATCCGATCAATTTTTAGGCATGCGTTAAAAAATACTTATATATATATACATACACATATACATATTCATATTCATATATATGTATATGCATCTATATTTGTGTATATACGTTATTATAATTTTTAAATTATTGAGAACTGATTAAAACATTTAGATCAAAGTGTTCCATGTCTGTGCTGTAATGAAAAGAAGCTAAGCATCAAATGTACTAATTAGAAAGGCAGCTGTTTTCTTGTTAATATCTTAGCTTGAAATAATTTTTGCTGGGAAGATGAAAATGTCATCCTATCTGAAGAAGTTGCATAGTATGCAGTTGGGGGGGATTGTGATTTTTTTTTTTTTTTAAATATAAAAAAACAACAAAAACAAAACAAAACTACGGAACATGATTTTTAAATTATCAAAGAAATAATTTGTGACATCCAGATTCATTTTCTTTATAAAGCATTTACCAGTTACATGACTTCCGAAAAAAGTTTCTGTTAGCATTCCCCATTATCAGTGGAAAGACATAGGTCCTTCCAAAAGAAAAGGTTTAATTTCATTTACATGATTAAGACAACTGTATTTTTTCCTCAAATACTATCAGGCTATACATTTGACATGAAGGCACCTAAAAAATCTAGTTGCAGCACATGTGAAAAAACGGTATTGCCACCTCAAAATGTCTGTTTTCCAGGAAGTCTCCTTGACCAACAAAATTGCAAGTTAGGCTTTAAAATACCCAAAGGACAATAGGATAATATTTGCAGCCCAGTTTTTGTTTTTCTTCTATTAGAAGTGTTGTCTACTTTTCACCACAGCTCAGTAACACTGTGACACTGAAAATAAGACATCCCAGTTAATTCTTACTAACAAATGATGCTAATTATTTAAGTAATAAAAATCAAAATTAATATTATATACTCATAATAGCATATCTTATTACATGATACTACTTCTGGAATGAAAAATGAAAATTAATTATTTGAATTTAAAATGGAAGTTTAACTTTCTGAAATACCATTTTTTTTCTTAAGCAAAATTATTCAAAATAATTTTTGACTGTTCTTGTACCTATTCAGTCTAACAGTGATAAAAGATTTTGTGATCAGAGTTGTTAATTGTGTACAGAAGAGAGTTTCAGCTAAGCTTTCCAAACAGATCTGACTTCTGGGACAAATTTTATGCTTTTACCTTGCAAGGTTGTCTTTCAATAGTACGTTCTTGCCTGTGTTGTCATTCCCACAGTGGTCCCTGTGAATCTTGCAGAATCTGTGGAACACACCCACATTGTCTCCTACACAGACCAGATTTCTGCTCCTACTTGGAAAAAAAAAAATTGCTTTTTTTTCCATTTCTGATTAATTAGTGAAAAACGGCCAGTGTCAGAGAAATGCAAATTCTTCCTTGGTAATTAACCCTGATACACTGACATCCAAGAAACTCTTTGCCTAAGCCAAGACCTATTATGAGGAGAATATATGAATATCCTTCTGACAGCAGAAATTCAAACGATACAATGTCATTTGTGTACTAGTCCTGTTCTATATGGCATGTAATTCCTGACCTCAATGGAAAGATTGATCATGACTTCTTCCATCTGATATTTATGAAATGTTGCCTAGCATGTCTGGCAGAGTCAGTAATACATTTTCCTCTTTTTCTGTTTTGTCTCTTGTTTCTATAGCATCTGAGTTTTGTGTGATTTCTCATTAAACATTCTCAAGTTTCACCCACACAGGCCATCTGGATTATAGTTAATATTTTAGGACCTATCCCCTTAACTTTGATGTACTTTCTTGTAGCTGCTAAAACATGGTGATATCTCTTCCTTCTGTCTTGAGAACCTCCTCCTCACAAACCCAGACATACCAGAGGAACCAAGGGCTTGCTACTGCCAGCAGCTGAACTCTTTCAGATCTCTTCTATATTTTTTTCAAATCTGAGAAAAACTATGATGAGAAAAAGAAATCTGTGAATTCTCAGCAGCAAAAATCTTACCATAATGAAAGGACTAAAGTCCTAAAGCATAAAATATTATATTAAAAATAAATTTCATGTTAGTGGTTCCTGAAGTTGGTTGTTGCATTAGATTATGAACACCAAAATGGTCCTGTGATGACCAGCACAGGAACAGTGTGATTCACTAAAATGGATTCAGTAATGACATTGTCAATACTATAGCTTGATCCCTGTCTTCACCTGAAGCTTATTTCCCTCTCAGATTCATTGCATTTCATCTGAGTAACTGTTTTATGAACCAGCAAGGTCCATTCCACACCTATGATTGGAACAAGCACTTTCTTCTGAGTTAACCCAGAAGTCTCTCTCAAACAGCTCAATTACTTTTGAAGTATTCTTAGGGTCTGATGCTAGTATTTGTCATTCTTATAAAGTGAAAACAAGCTTGGAAGATAACAAAGGTCAGATAAATGTTTTTAAGAAAGAAACTGACAGCTCATATAATGCTTGTACTTAGTGTAATAAGACACGTATCTGTGATCCCATCCTCCTGATTCTGTGTGATCACTGTAATGACATTTCTTTCTTAAGGATGGACCCACACAAATGTTTCATGGTCTGTCTTGTAATGTTGACTAACTGAACCATGATCACTTGCTTCTTAAGCACAGAGACTGATCATGATTGGTATCTTACTCTTTTTCCCTGTCATCTGCATCATTCAACCCAGACTAAATGTTCAGTCACAAGGACATGGTTTGGGCACTGATACATGTGCAGTGGGTCACTCATGGCTAAATGAGGTCCACTGAGCCACAAGCAGGAGCTGCTTGGAACTTTTCAGCTTGAGAAAAGAGAGTAAGGGCCAAATTCAGTCCCTCACTCATGTGTCCAGGGCAGCCTAGACGTTCCGGGAGCCTAAGATATATTCAGGAGCACAACAAGGGCTTTTTAAGTAGCATCTGTAGACAAGAAGTACCCAAGCAAGTCCAACAGCCACTAAGCATCTATGCTTAGGTGGAATTGAGCTCCAGATTTTGTTGATCCTGACTGAGATCACAATCATCACATTTAATACCTACTTTCAGGTTTCATAATCTCTGAATTTGACCCAAGGAGACTGTATAATGGGGAGTTGAAGGGCTGTCATGGAAGAGACACTGCATTAGGCATCCATAAAATCTGGCTGAGAAAGTTTTAAAAAGGTAAGGGATTCACCCCACTTCTAGGAGAGGCACATGAGATTGATATCTTTGAGAGAAGATAAGGTTTACTTCATCTCCTCTTCCCCAAAAGTTCTGTCATAACGGCTTTAAATAGTTCTGTCTTTTGTCTATAAATTTATTGCAAATTACAGAAAATTCCTTGAAGTTTGCCACAGTTTATTTTTCCTCTTTTATTGTTTGTTTTCAGACTACTGCAGAAATCTGATCACCACAGAACTGCTTGCCAAAATAGCACAGAAACAGGGTAGGGAGAGTAATGGTGATCTTGCCAAAGAATTTTGATCCAATATGCTGCACAGTGCACAGAGCGCTCTGCCTCAGTAGTCATTGAAGCACTGGTTGTTTCTGACACACTGCATCCTTAATCTGTGTTAAGTATAAATATATTTGAACTCTTAATCAGAATGCTACATGGTATAATGCATTTAGGTGTCTGCTATGCCTAAATGCATTATTCTAGGGGATTCAAATTGTTTTAATTGGATAGTTTGGGATAATGATCCTTAAATTCCCTGCTTCATCCTTCTTCCCAGCTTTGCCAAAGTCATGCATAACTTATAACTGGAGGATGAGCATAGGTGTGCAAAAGGATATTTTACCTGGGATTATAAGAATATATCACAAAACAAGCATAAATATTTCTTGAAGTGAGGAACACTAGGACTTGAATGTTTGTAAGGTGTATGGATACTTTGCCATTAAACAGAGGATCAACATGTGTTGCTGTATGCACAATCCCCTATATCTGTCAATTTTCCCATTACCCTGTCAAGAAATAGCCTCTCCCTCCTCAAATTGTGAAGAAAACACTGTGTTAAGTCACTACATTTTCCACTGTCCTTACAGGATGTTTATGGTTGAATGATGGACTGAAGGATCTCTAGGAAACCTTGGGTTTAATCTGATATAAAATGATAGCTGACTTTTTGAAGAATATCCATTGCACTTTCCTGAAGAACCTTGCTGTTTCTATGGTGAGGTGTTTTAGGGAAAGGTTTTTCTCATTTTAGAAAGTCTTTAGGGCCAGGAACTAAATCTCATAAACCTGCTAGCAAGGATGCAACAATCTGTTAGTCTAGGACTTTTTGGGCTTGCACTGAAAGTGAATAGGACCAAGGTTTAAAAAACTGAACTAATTTGTGCTATTACATGCTTATGTTGTTTTCCATGTACATATTAGAGGACTATCTAAGAATTATATTTTAGCAAATTTTACCTTCAGAGGATTTTCCCTTTGCAGAGGATGTAAAGACTAAGAGCGGCAGTAGACTTTCCTCTGTTTACGTGTCTACCAACATGTGAGCTGTGTTGCAGACCACACTTGCTTTTCTGCTGTATGTCTGTATGTTTTTTCTACAGAAAAATGTTGTGTGTTCCTGCTTTTGTTTTCAAACATGTCTCTGAGAGAATAAAAACCCTCCTGCGTTCTTCTTACCTGACGTGTATATATTTCTCCTCTACTCTGATTCCCCATAGTTGTCCACTTACTACTTTCTCCTCAAGTCTTAGACAAAGGCTAAGCAGAGTAACTCCAAATACTAAAATTTATTTCCCATACACAACATATTTATAAAGATTGCTTGTTAGAAGTCATTTACAGTGCTACATTGCTTTCTGGAATGATGTGAAACATGACTGCTTTCCTTAACAATCAATTGTCAAATGGAGTACATAAAGCAGACAAAGTATCTCACTGGTGAACATTGACTATGCAGTTCCTTCACTAGAAGTTGAACTTCCAGTTTAAAGCTCACGCTTTTAAAGTCAGAATTAGCTCATTTAGTGGGTGAAATATCCTAAATACTCCCTCTAAAAGCATGTTGTGTTTTTGGTGTATTATTCAACTATTTTCACAATCAGTCTTAGTAAAACACTTCCAGGTTTTACTCGATGTAAGACTAACATTGCTTCAGCCCAACTACCTGTCCATCAGCTGGTACTCCTAGATGTCCCTGACAATCTTCTCCTTTTAGTTAGAAAAGAAAAAGTAATTCTTATATTTGTGTGTTCACTTCAGCACTGACTGATGCCGTTTTTCAGATTTCTTTCCCTTTTTTTCATGATGTAGACTAGTAAACTTTAACTATAGACAAGATTAGTTTTTAAACTTTATAATTAAAAGTCACATCACCCTCTTAATAAAATACTCTTCTGTTGTGTTAATACAAGCATTATTTTATGGAAGATCATTGTATTTAATAGATTTATTAGCACACAGAAATATTCAAGTAACTTTTTTCACAAGAAGCTTTAATGTAATTAAGCTTATATCTTTGTTAAGATTTATTAGGCTATGAAAAGTATGCTTTGAATATTGGTATGTAAGTATGAACATTCAGAATTCAGTATAAATTCAGAATTAAGTTATTGCATTTAAACAAAATATAGATTCTTAGATACATTGGTGATTTAATCTGAACCTGTGTCCTACCCAAGAGAAAAGTGTCAGAAATGGTAAAATCAGGTTATTTTTTCAGTATCCTGAGGAAAGCCCATGGCTATTCCTAGACACTTTTAATTATGTTTGAAACCACAAAAATTATTTCAGTTATTTGAAGAGTAAAAGGGTGACAGAGAAGTAGTAATTTTTCAAGTTTACCATCCCATGCCAGATACAAATCTTTTGTAGTTTTATCGGCTACTTACCTTCATATGTGCACACCTATAACCATTTTAAAAGAGCAGAATGAAATCAGATAAAATTGAGTTACTTACTCAAGGTCTTTAGCTGGAGTTATTTTAAGGGTGTTTAGTATTTTAGCCAGCACATGAGAGATGAAAACACACTGCTTTGCATTGTTTGCGTCATGAGTGACCCTCTTCATCTTCCCCTCTTTCCACTCATGTTGCTTGAAGGAACTGATTTTAGACTTTCACAGGGGACAGAATGAGACCTGCCTTGCTTTTTTTGTTATCCACAACAGCTTTAAATGCTGCTCTGATCAAAAATCTTCCATGATCACCTTTGTATCCAGGGGCTTTGAATGTTCTGGGGACAGATATTCTTGCTGCTGTCTTTCTCTTCTGCACCAACGTTGACCTGGGGTGCTGGTAGACAACCGGCTGAACATGAGCCATCGGGGAGCCCAGGTGGCCAAGAAGGCCAATGGCATCCTAGCCTGGATCAACAATAGTGTGGCCAGCAGGACCAGGGCAGTGATTGTCCTCCTGCACTTGGCACTGGTGAGGCCACACCTTGAATCCTGTGTTCAGTTTTGGGCCCCTCACTTTCGAAAAAGACATTGAGATGCCGGAGCATGTCCACAGAGGGGCACGGAGCTGGTGAGGAGTCTTTTCCAACCTAAATGAGTCTGTAATTCTGCCACCTCCACTGCTTTTCCTTTTCCATTCTCAGATGCTGCAAAGCAAGCTTGTGTTATTATATATGCCTAAGGCTGAGCTCTTAAACAAGGGTTGCCTACATAACCCGGGTTCAAATGTATTGCAACTGCGTTACAACATGTGGTTCTAACATTTTCAGTCATTGTAAGGATTATCTAATTATAACAACGGTCCCACTTTCTTCACTGCTATTGCTTGTGGAGTAATAAGCAATTCAGAAGAAGAAAGGAGTGTATGATCTGACACTGTATTCCAAGATCTTGTAAGTTAGAAAAAGGTAATATGAGACAAAAAAGGATTTTAACAGAAAAGGAAATTAATGATCAGGATGATAGTCCTGGCAGATTCTATGAGGAAGTTGAGAAGATAAGACTAGAAGTGTTAAGGGGAAATTAGACTTTTAGGGGATTTTTTTCAAGATAGATTGATATTAAAATAATTATTGGGAAAAAGTAATCTGCAAAGAGTCTCAGATTTGGAATAAACACTTCTTTCTTTGTCTGGTTTGAATAGTGGATGTGAAAAGAAACAAACAGTGGGTGTTAAAAGAAAAGGCATGTTCTTTTTGAAGGTGGCTGATAATGGGATTCTGCTATCTGTAACTCAGGAATGCTACTTTGTTGGAGTGCAGCACAGGAAAATATACCTGCATATACACTACCTAATACATTAGACTTCTTTTTATAAATATTCACTATAGAAGCACAGACACTAAGTTTGTTCAATCTTATAACTCCTGGTTCTGCAGGTACTGTGGTTTGAAATTGTGCTGCCTGTGGCTAGCTCAGTGAGACAGAATACAACATTAAGTAGGGTAGCTTTGATGTTTCTTTTTCTTATTCCTAATAGCTGCAGATACTTTAGAGTTAGATTAACTTGTCTCTTTTTTCTGAAGACTAAGCAATTCAGTTTGCATTTGTGAACAGCATGGAGAAAGGGAGAAGAAGGGAGGAAAACAGAATAAATTTTCAGGAGGGAGTATGGGAGTTCTCATGAATGCAACAGGTCCTTGCTTCTCCTTGGATCATCGCCAGAAATTTACATTTTTATTCCCATAAAGCAGGAGGTATCTTGCAAGGCAGTGTAAGGTTTTCCTTGGGCATTTTAATGATTTTACATCTTTCTTTCTGCATCATACATTCTTAGTTGTTTAGGAACCTAGAACTGAGAGCCACAGAAGCAGAGGGGAAAGACATGCTGTTTATCTGACTTGCAGTCAGTTGGTAAAAGGGTTGGAACTGTTTCTATTATGAGTAGATTTGTGAGTTGGAGACTGGTCCAACCTGCATCCATGTCTGTGAATGATCTTTGTCAAAAAGAACCAAAACAAAAAAAAAGCCGTTTGCACTGATAGATGCTGTACAGAAATCTAAGACTCGCAGAGGCATAAGACTGTAGTTGAAAGTGTAAAACACACAATTTAGACAAGTATTTCAGCTGTTAAGCAACACTGAAACATCTTTTCTATGACCAATTTCTTTGTAGGTATCCAGAAAATTTCCAGAAATTAGTTCTGGAAACACGATAGGTAGTTCAGAGTTCACAGAATGCCAGTGTGACTGCAACAGGTAGTCATCTAAGAGCACTTGGCTACTGTAGCAAAAATAACAACTTTGGTGCACTCATTTTTATTCTAAAAACATAGAGTGAAAAACAGATGAAACTGCTAAAGTTTTATCAAGCTTGACATGGAATTGTTGGTATTTTTGTGGATTCCGTACAAAGTAAAAGGTCAGGACAGACATACTTGATACTCAATTCTAACTCTGAAAATATTTGCCACTTGCAGTAAGCCTGGCTCAACATTCTGGTTTGTGATGAGTAATTCAAAAATTTTTGTCACTCAGTTAAATTCTGGATACTACACTGAAAGAAAGAGAGTGTTTTGTGGGGGTTTCTTTTGGTGGAAAGCCTGTGTAAGTCAGCAAAACATCATATATTCTTATCTTCTCAAGATGACTTACATAACTTTTTTTCCTTTCTTCTTGACCATAAAAATGAACCAATGAAATATTTTACGTGCCATTAGGATGCAGTTGGAGATAGACTGACCCTTATTCTACTCCCTCTGGAGTAAGACAAATTAAGTGGACTGTGTTATAATTGCTCTAATAAGCCGAACTCTCTCAGGACATATTCAAGCCACCAAGAACAACAGTAAGATATGTATGGTCATGTGAACTGTATTGTTTCTTATGCTTTGGATTATTAGTGGGAAAATTTGTTTTCCTCTTGAACAGATTCCTGTAGAGCACACAGGGGCTTGGACTTCCACCATGTAAACAGTCAGAAAACATGCAGTAGTATTTTAATCTCTGGTACTAGATGCCCTTTCAGTACTTCAAATTTGAAGAAACTCAAACTACAGGCCGAATATTTGATTTCTTCCAAAGGATGTAGAACCTGCTGTCTGAAGCACTGGGAAGAAATTCTGACTTCACTAAAGTCAGTGACAAACAGACATGTGCATTGGTACCTAGAACTGACATGAGTTCTGCATATGAACAGTATAGAAAATGTTGTTCTATGTGATTGATACCCAGGCTTTCTTTAATTTGGTGCTGCTACAAATATCGTAAGTGAAGGGAATAAAGAACCAAAACAATGTGAAAACAAATTTCCCAGGCTTTGAAGCAGTTTTATGTAAATAGTTATTTAATCTACAGTTATTATTGCAATCTCATGACCTAGTTAATTTTCTAAAAATTGCTGCCAACACTCATCAAGAGCACCATTTTACTTTAAAATTGCCTGTTGGGGAAGTGGTACTTCTCATGAGTTTTGATTCGTGTTTTCAGTTCTTAGAGAAGTAAAGAGGGAGGTCAGCTGCCACCCTGGGCTTCCAGAGAGCAGACTACAGGCCTTTCAGTCTGACTTTGGTGCCAGGGAAGGTCATGGAGCAGATCATCTTGAGTGTCATCCTGTGGCACATGCAGAGTAACCAGGGGATGAGGCCCAGCCAGCATGGGTTTATGAAAGGCATTGACCTGCTAGAACAACCTCATCTAATGCCAAGGCAACTTACTCAGTGGATGACGGAAAGGCTGTGGGTGTTGTCTACCTGAACTTTAGTAAAGCCTTTGACACTGTTTTCCAAAGCATTCTCCTGGAGAAATTGGCTGCTTTGATAGGTGCACCCCTCACAGAATAAAAAACTACTGGATGGCTGAGCCAAGAGAGTGGTGAATAGAATTAAATCTGGCTGGCTTACTCACTAGTGGTATTCCCTAGGGCTCAGTACTGGGGCCAGTTCTGCTTAATATCTTAATCAATGATCTGGACAAGGGGATTGAGTGCCTCAGTCAGTTCACAGATGACACCAAGTTGGGTGGAAGTGTTTATCTGCTGGAGGGTAGAAAGACTCTGCAGAGTGCTCTGGACAGGCTGGATCAGTGGGTCAAGGACAAGTATAGGAGGTTCTACAAGGTGAAGTGGCAGGTCCTGCACTTAGGTCACA
This sequence comes from Falcunculus frontatus, assembly GCA_013398115.1. Taxonomy (NCBI): domain Eukaryota; kingdom Metazoa; phylum Chordata; class Aves; order Passeriformes; genus Falcunculus; species Falcunculus frontatus. The sequence continues at coordinate 291,969 of VZRV01001914.1, forward strand.
ACAACCCCATGCAGTACCACAGGGGAAGAGTGGATGGAAAATGACCCAGCAGAAAAGGACCTGAGAGTGCTGGTCAATAGCAGCTGAACATGAGCCAGCATGTGCCCAGGTGGCCAGAAAAGCCAGTGGAATTCTGGCTTGTATCCCCAACAGTGTGGTCAGAAGGACCAGGTGGTGATTGTCCCCCTGTACTTGGCACTGGGGAGGCCAAACATCAAATTCCGTGTTCAGTTTTGGGCCCCTTACTTACAAGAAAGACATTGAGGTACTGCAGCATGTCCAGAGAAGGGCAACAGAGCTGGGAAAGGGTCTGGAGCAAAAGGTTTTTGAGGAGTGGCTGAGAGAGCTGAGGTTGTTTAGCCTAGAGAAAAGGAGGCTCAGGAGACACCTTATTGCTCTGAAAGGAGATTGTAGCCAGAAAGGGGTCAGTCGGTTTTCCCAAGTAACAAGTGACAGAATGAGTGAAATCAGCCTCGAGTTGCACTGAGGAGGTTTACATTGGATATTAGTCAAAATTTCTTCACTAAAAGGGTTGTCAAGCCTTGGAAGAGGCTACCCAGGGATGTGATTGAATCACCATCCCTGGAAGTATTTAAAACATGTGTATATGTGGTCCTAATAGACATGGTTTAGTGGTGGACTTGGCAGCACTGGGTTGGACTTGATGGTCTTAAAAGTATTTTTCAACCTAACTGACTCTATGATTCTATTCTATGGATTGAACTATTACTATAAATAGTAAATAAGTCCTTTTCATTTTTTTTAGGAGTCCCTCTTTTCTCTTATTTTATCTGTCTGTTTTTCTGGGGAGTGATTAATTTACCTGTAATGAGGAACAAAAGGGAAAAAACAGGAGGTGGGAGGGTAGGTGTGCATTCTCTTCCTCTTCTCTGGACTCATCATGCTCTCTCTTATCTTCCCTCTCCTTTTTATCTGTTATTACCTATCTTACTTCTTTTTCATGCCTTCATTAATAAGTGATGTTTATACTTCCCTGGTTAACCTATGCATTTTTCCCCCTTTCATTTAATTTTCTCCTGTCATGGTCCAAAGCTGTAAATTCACCTCCTGTTCTCTAATCTGTTCCTCTTCCTGACATCACTTTATTTCAAGCCTGCTCTATGCCCTTCCTCAGCATTTTTAAAGTGCATAATTTTCTCCCACTTGTCTTCTTTTAAAGTGTTAATACCATATTCATGCAGCAGGGGTGTTCAAAGTGGAGACAGGGATAGCAAGGAAGAAAGGAAGGAAGCTTTTATTTTATATTATAAAATTATAAAGCAGCAGGTATCTGTGAATGTATGTTGGTGTACCTGAATTCTCTCTTCATCCTGGGACCAATATGGTAGAGAAGTACACTATGAAAACACTGAACATACAGTCCATCAGCAGTTTACGCTGTTGTTTTTAGCTGTGGGCCATTCCAGCATAATAAAGGAAAGATGGATCTGTGCCAAGCTAATTCTTAACACGTGGTAGTTTCCTTTCAGACCTAATAAGCCATTAATTGTTTGCTTTGTGTCTTGCAACTTAAAAAGTATTACTACCTTGAAAGTTGTGTTCTTTTCTAACGGAAAGAAAAATAGGGGACATAGCAGGAAGCCCAAGAAAGAGTTTAAAGGGGAAAGAAGGAAATTAATAAAAGCAAAACTTTAATTTCTCTTGCTGAAAGTATATTTAAGAAGGGGAATATATCACAATAATCAACCAGGTTTTTTGCCTTCAGCCTGTCTGAGGCCATGTGGTTTGGAGATCTGATCACTAGTCCGAAAAGGAAAGGCTGTTTGCAAGATTTCTGGGGTGTTTTTTCCTGGAAAAGGTGAGAGGACAAAAGCAGAAATCTATGACATACACTTTATGCCTTCTAAGGAAAGTATTCATCTATCTGCCTTTCTCTCTCTCTCTTTCTTTCTTTCTACATGCATATATATAGAGATCCATATGTTTCAAGCTGTCACTAAATTGATTTGGAGGCAGATTTTTCTTTCATGTACTGCTCTGAAGATTAGGTTAAAAAAGCCATATTTCATATATGGCTTAAAGCAGTTGAATTTGATTTTCTTATTTGTTTTGCTCTTTTACACTCACTCTTTAGTATTTTCTAGAGTTTTGCATGATATTTCCATCAGTAATAACAGTTCTGACTACTTGGAGACAGAACAATGCCAAAGCAGAAGATAGTGTTTGAAAATTCCAACAGCATTTTGTAACAATCATGCTTTCTTAATACACCCCACAACATTTTGGCACATACAGCATTTTTTTTTTTAAACCATTTTTAAACTCATATTTTGGGCGAGCATGAGTAGGTGGCTCTTTGTTGTATAAATCAGTCATTATTTTCTCATTTGTGTTTGTGCTGTACTTGTGTCTTCCAGTACTCTTGATTTCTTTAATAGTGTGAACTTTGGTTCTGTTTCTCTTTCAAAATACTGCTTCCACTCAATTTTCTTTGCAACAGGTTCATTGGGCAGTAGTTTGCCCGTTTTTATTCTCTTTTGTTTTGTTTTTTTGGTTTTTTTTCTTTTCCTGGTGCGTAACTGAAACAATTTTCTGGTTAAATTGACTATTAATAGCCATTATTTACATTAATTTGCGCTTGTAATAGCATCGCTAGAGGGCAGTATTGATTAAATTAGGCAGACTCTAATGCTCTTTGGAAACTTAGCTGCAGAAAAGCCTCCAGTACAAACATCTTTGCATTTTTAATATATGGTCATGGCTTTCATGTCCATTTTTCATTACATCCTAAACATAAAAATTAAAAGTAATCTTAATCACCATGTGTATTAGACATTGTTATTTGTAACTTTATTGTGTGTAAAAGAACATTCTGTGTTTTTTATGAGAAAGAATGTACAAGAAGCTTAGTAGAAAGCAGATGGCATTGAAGTTATTATAAGTTATAATTTATTAGAAATAATTATTAAAGCATAAAATTTTTATAATAAAAATATAGGCTTTTTCATATGTTTTTTTCTCAGGGAAAATGCTGTGCAAAATAAATATCTTCTAATTCATTAACTGTCTCCTTGAAAAATCTCAGTACGGTGTATTTTATAATAATGGACAGCAAAGATAAGCAGAATTGTAATTTAAAACACTGACTCATTTGTTCTTATTGATTTACAGGTCTCCTGACAAATGCAGCAACACAGAATCCTCGTAGGAGTGGTTTAGGCTCTCTGTGAGCTACTTAACTTAGTCAAGTTTCACTGCTGTTGATCATCATCCGTTATATGTCATCAACTCAACTGTCTGTTTCTCTGTATCTCATGAATGACAGCATAATTCCTCTGCATTATGAGCTAAAGTTTGTTCTACCATTCTAAGGATCACTGGACTAAGGAATATAGAAAAAGAGATATGCTTGGGCATTAGCAATACAAAAAAGTTCATGGTTAACGTTTCATCTGCGTTATACACCACTGCTGGACTTGCTGTTACCTACATGTTTCAATCTGAAGAGTCTGCTACAATGAAGAGTATCATCCCAATCAGCCTTAGAGAAGACTGTTTTGCCTATGGGAGGACACTGAGGTGCAAAAGAGAAACTCTTCTTGTGCCCTGAACTGTCTGAATTGCTTTTATTTTCTTATACTTTCAGTATTTACAATAGACCAAAGAGCAAAATCTATTTTAAAGTGGACAGAATCTTACTCTTAACAGAGTTATGTCATTAAATTGAAGGAGGTCTCCACAAAGACATGATTCCAGCTTTCACAAAGCTGAAATGTTGTCCAGCAGAAGTCTTTATGGAAAGCTGAAGTAAAAACTAACTCAGAGACCTGCTCTTGAAATGCCATGTTCAAGAGAACATAACGGAGCACTGAGCGAAAATTACCTATGTTTAAAAAACTTGGACAAAACACAAACTGTCTACAAGGCACCTTTATTCCTCTGTACTTGGATTGACTTTCTCGTACTAAAATCATTTTCCGTTTTAACCAGTTAAACATGCCTCTTCTACAGTTCCATTTTTGATAGTTAAAGTTGGATAATACAGTATTTGCAAAGAGCATGTTTGGTCATCTGTGGCCTATGTCTCATCTGATACACCATTTAGCACCAGAAAGCAAATTAAAGAGAAAACAAAAGTAACACTTGTTTGAAAGAGATCATTAAATGTATTTTGAAAAGCCTAAAGTTATATATTTAACAGTTTTTATATGTTGTATATTTGTAGAAAATCCTATTTAACAATTAACGTGATAACTCTGACAGTCATGAAAAGTGGTTCAGAGTTAAGTTGTGTTTTATTACTTCAGTTGTCTCTGAAGTGACCGGTGTCGTTTGCTTTCTTCCATTGGGACATTCTGGATGTAAAGCATGACCAGAGAGGACTGTGTAGAAAAAGCAAAGAATAATGTTGTTTATATTACATAAATGCATTCAACCATTGCACTGTTGGAAGGCATTTTTTATTTTTATTTTATTTTTATTTTTTGTCTTTATGTACTGATAAAAATAGAGTGTAAAATATTTTACTCATTGCTCTTCATGGCAAGGTTTTCCTTCCTTCCTTCCTTCCTTCCTTCCTTCCTTCCTTCCTTCCTTCCTTCCCTTCCCTACTTTTATGTAAGGGTCAGTTTGAAGCCTGTCCCTTGATCCCATTTTCAGTGTTTTACCTCATTGTTAGAAAGCCCACTTTTTCAGCATTATTGGTTAGTGAAAATTTAGCAAAGACAGCATAGACAAGGGAGAAAGTACGATAAAACAGAAACAAAACCTTGTTCCCTTTCACTGTACCTTTTGGCATATAAGTTTGGTACATATTGGTATGATACAATCAACAAGGGAGCTTAATTTCTTCCTGGCAAATATATTATGGTTTCAAGTATACTACCTAATACTCCAATTAACTTTTAGTGTTATGCTAGTTCTATTCTACTAAAGAAAAATATATAGAAATTATTCAAGTGACCATAGATGAAAGGTACAAAAATGAAAAGTTGATTAAAGAATTTTTTTTAAAGCCTACTCAAACACTGAGGCTTATTTAATGCAGAGGTTGCAGGAAAATATGAACTATGGATCATTTTGTCATCAAGTAAAATAAATATCTACAAAATTCTTATTTAATCATAGGATTTTGACCAGTATCAAAGTAGCAATTTAAGCCCAGCCACTTGTAAAGTGTTGTGGACTGACTGCACTATAAATGACCAATGTCAGGTTTAAAATGTCATGCAATAAATGATGGTAAATACATTTACTGTACATGTAGACCTCAAGAGCCAGATCCCTCACTCTACCAACTCTCTGTTTTGATTTATTTTAAAGGGAACTTAGTAGCCTTATTTAGTAAACACAGAAAAAAAATGAAAGATGTTACATCATTTTTGTTGCTTTACAGTATTCAGTTTTGTGTTGGTTCAGCTAAATTATGAAAAATAAAGAAAATCCTTTTATAAGTGAGACTTGTTCCCTGAGCATGACATCACCAAAGGAATTTCACCAGATGATAAGTAAGGTGGGAGCACAGAGAGAAAGATGGAATTGGGAATTGAGGACATGAACTGTGTTTTGAAGTTTTACCCTTCCATTTTCATGTCTTGGGTACCTTCATTTTGGTGTGCTCAGTTACAAATCATATTAAGGTCATTTATTTTCTGGAAACTGGATCCTCCAGGAACAAGAGGATCTAAGAATGGACATCTGAAATCTTTACATCTAAAATCATACATTCCAATCAGCTCTGAATATGCAACCTTATGTCTTTTTTTTCTAAATATTTAATACTCAAAAAAGAGTAGATGTACATGGTTATAAGGTCTACTCTGGATAAGAACTATCAAAGAAAAAAAATTCTGATTACTCTTCAGAGATGCATTCTAGTTTCTAGTCTCTTGTGTACAACAGACACTTCAAGGCACTTAAAATGTGGTTTGTGCTTTTCTGTCCTCCCCCAGAATGTACAGTTTTAAACAAACAAAATATACTGGCTGCCTTTGTCACTGTGAATTACTACTCTAAGAGCAGTGGTGAAATGTTTCTCTCTCAGGAACAATTATGTTTTCAGAATATTGTTAACTTTAATTTTACAAAACTAAGTTACATAAAAAAAAAAAAAATTGTTTGTTTCCGAAAGTATTTTATGTGCCTCTTCCAAAGCAGAATTTGAAACACAGAGGGTAATGTCTTATTTGAATGCTATTAAATATCCGTCATTTCTCAGCTTGCACACAAGTAACTTTTTCAAAACATGTTTGAAAGGGAACAGAATAATACATAAAAACACATAATAGACTAATAAAAACAACCTCCAGAAATGCAGTAAATCTTTAAAAATTTTTTGAAAAAAGCTTCTATGTAGCTTTCTGTTAGCCAAGGCAAGGACACATTCAAGTACCGCTTTTAATATCTGGGATATCAAATGGAGAAAACATTAGCACACTATAGCAATCAATGTGACACATTGTTCACCAATTTCATAATTATGCTTTTAGCTTTTTTTTTTTTT
>VZRV01001914.1:298465-428427 GCA_013398115.1 Falcunculus frontatus
TTTTTTTGCCAATTCATTTCTTCTTAGCAGCAGCTCAGGTTTTATGTGAAATCCTCAATCATTTGCTTGTTTACTGCAATTGTACCCATGTGCTGTTGCATAAATCTTTAGCCCAGGCACTTACTATCTCATATAGCCTACTCATCACAATCCTGATTACTAATTAGAGTTTCCAGAAGAAAATAAAGAATTCAACTCTGTGTCTGAAAAGCCTCTATAGCTATGAAGAACAGCTGAACTAAAAAGTGGTAAATGACTGGTTGACAGGAAAATCCCAGCACCAACTGCCTGGGCAACAGAACTAGTGGAAAGAAAAAATGAACAAGCCGGTGGTGGATGCAGCACAAGAAGCCAAAAAAAAAAAAACAAACCAAAAACAAAACAACAAAAAAACCCCCAAACTGAAACCTAAATTGAAATATTTATTATATTTATTCAAGGGAGGAAACCCCACCCAGAGCCAGCTCTTTCATCACATAAACCTATTTAATCACATAATATGCAGTATCTTTTCCAATTAAAAAAAAAAAAAAAAAGCCCTAAGAAGACATTTCCTTTTAAATATATTTGTGTGATGTTTACTAAGAATCACATATACATGAGTAACAACCAAAGACAGGAATAGGTTGACTATTTTTTCTAACATCACAGAATTGATCCTACATTGATGTAATGAATCTCACACTGGGCTTAGGCAAATAAAGATGGGCGGAAAGCACAATATTCGACTTCTGATTTCAGACTGGGGCTTGAGTGGAGAAAGGAGGTCAAGAAAGAAACTGAAAGAAAAAACAACCAAGACCAGAGAAAAATAATTTTTTTTCATTTCAGAGTGTTTAGTGTTTAATAAGTGCTTTTTAGCATTCAGTACATGCTAAGGGAGTCAAAAGGAGTATTATTTGAAACAGAGAAATAAGAAAGGAAACATTATTTTAACTGCAGAGATGAGAATTTTACTGATAATGTGGTTGTCTTCTTTTGAGATATAAATCCCATTAAACTTAGAGACCCACGAGTAATATATAAAAGGCAATTCTGTCACTTGTTAAATATAAACTAAAAAATGGAAACGAAACTAAAAAACGGGAATGACAATAAGCCAGAATAGACAGTGACTAATAATGAGCCATTCTGTGGGAGGATCGACACAAGTTCCTGTACTGCTTTTGACTATGAATGAAATATGAATACTGAGATTGCATGGCTTGTTAGTATCAGTAAATTACACAGAATAGTGAAGATATGGGAGGCATATGAAGATGTGCAGAGACAAAATGGATCACCAAATATTAACAGAAAATGGAAAACTGAAAATCAGGAGTGTCAATTTATCATTTCTTACACCATCAAAGTAATTGTGGCTTCAATTATGTCAAATTTTAGGAAATATGTGAAAAAGAACTTCTGCTCTTGAAATAGATACTAATGTTGGTTTCAAGATACTCAGTGCCTAGGTCAAGTCACCTATTTCATATGGTAATCCTATGTTAGTTATGCCTTTTCTGAGTTCCAGCAAGACATTTGAGGACCCTTACGATATACATCTGTAGTCACAAAGCACAATGTGCTTATGGCTCTGATGTCCTCCACGTCTGGCTTGGACAGACCATGCCCACAATTTTCTAGGTTTGATGTTGCCACTATCAGGCTAGTGAAAGTGACACTAAAACACTATATTGTGCTGCAGTGATGCAAATGAACAAAGTTGATTAGCATATAATCAAATCCCAGTTTTTCTAAAAATATTAATAAATAGCATGCAAAGAACAGCTACAATAAAAAAAATTGAAAAAAACATAAGGACTGTTAATGTAAAAAAAGCCCAAACAAACAAAAACCACACCAAAATCTAGTATGAAAAAAGAAAATCTCTGCAAAGATCTCTGTTTAGGAGTAGAAACTCCAAAGGTGTTTGTATTAGGAGTATAGGGTCTGACATAACAGAAAGAACAATGTTAGCATGTGCTGAGAGCAGTTTACATTATCTAAGGAGCTTGAGCACTACCTCAAAACCGTTGTATAAAGCACTGTGAGCAAGTGTCTGTCTTCCTTCACTGCACTGGAAGAAGCTGATGTATACATTTCTATGTACCCAAGAAGAGAGACAGGTGGTTTAGTATGGGTTCTCACACAGGCATAACAATACATGTCACCCACCTCAGGCAGAGGCTGTAATGACAGGAAAGCTTGACATCAGCTGTCAACCAGAATTTTTTACTGAGTTGTGAAGGTGCTAACAAAAAGTGGGTAGTAGAAGCCTGAGCCAGCTGTTAATGTACAAAGACATTGCACAAAACAGCTCACAGAGCCCCCGTGGCAGTAAAGAGGGCCTTTCCATCACAACAACTAAGGCAAGTGCAAGGGTCATATATTTCTTCCTGTATACACAGACAATCTCCACATGGATAGACGAAAATTATTGTGGGCTAGTTCTGTCCACACTCTCCATTCACTTCTACAAAGATATATTTAAGCAGCCTCCAGAGAAAAAATTCAACAGGTACTGCAACTTCAAGACGTACAAGCCTAAATGACATACTATTAGCAAACAATAAAAAAAGTATATTGGTGCTTGAAGAAAATTATGTTTAACTTAACACAACTTACAATTTCTGCCTCAATGTAACCATGCAGCGCTTGGTTTTCTCCACAGATATATTTCTTTCTTCTCAGAATTTTGAAGAGAGCAAGATGACAGTGATGATTTAACTTCCATGTCATGCAAAACAAATCAAATGAGGGTGAGCTCTGGTTGGGCAGAAATTCTAGCTGAGTAAATAACAATGACCTCACTGTGCACAGGAAACTAACACCCCCAAAAATGACACAGAGAGTTCTTAAGAAGAGCAAATGGCCACATTTTTTTCATGAAAAGGAGGCTCTTCCAGGAACCTACATGCATTGCTGTAGAGCTTCTTCCAAACCAGGAACACGTGAAAACTGTCTGAACTCAAAGATAAATACAGCAACTTAGAAGGAAAAGTTATTGTGTTGCATTTAATTGTACACATCAGGTTAGAGTTTCCTGTACTTCATTACTTGTTCTTCATGGATTAACAAAATCTTACTGGAAGAAGGTTTGTCACTGACTCCACGACAAGGCCACTTTGTATTATTTAGAGGGTGACTGTAGTCTCCTTAGGCAGTTTGACAAACTCAGCAAGTTTCCTCTCCTCTCCTTTTTCTCCCATTGTTGCAGCCTGAAGTGCTGCGCAGAAATACCTACTGCAATGATTACCAGCAGTCCTAAAGGAATTATTTTAAGGTCGGTCATCCTGGTTTGGCTACTGGTGTGGGTTTGGCAGTGTGTGGTGCAGTATCAACTAAAAACCCAGCTCATTATACTGCCTCTAGCTGAGCTCTTGTATGCCAGGTGGCAACTGGCTCTCAGATTTGCTACTCTTGAGGGGATTTTGTATAGGCTGCATAATCTGAAATCGCTTCAATTTGAATGGCTTTCTGAGAAGAACAGGAATGAAAGATTCCTTCAGTATTTCTCTCCAGTTAAAAAAAGAAAATTTTGCTTTTTCAGAAGTATTTTATCATTCTTTTACTGTCTTGTGAAGAATTACAAAGTCTAGATAGATGCACAGTAACGCCTGTTGACTGCTTATTTGTAAAGATGTCTTGGGTCTGGAAACAAGGCAATCAGCTTGTAAAACAACTATTTACATCCAACAGTATATTTCTGTGCTCCAAAGCAAATTCATCCTCGAGAACAAACTTGAACTGGAGGTAAAAATATTGCTTCTCATTCCATTTTTTAAGATAATGACAAAGCTTATGTTCATAGTTGAGAAGTTTCCCAAGTTCAAACATTTAGTTGCTCAGTGAAATAATTCAGAAGTCTGTTTTTAATGATGCCATCTGGTGATACCTGTCATAATGATATCTAGCTTGATGTGTTATTTTTCCAAACACAGTATAAAAGCTATAAAGTGGCTTCACCAGATAATCAATGCTCAAAAGAAATATTGCCATCTACAAGGAGGAGTGTCATGCTGAGCCTTCTAATGCTATTAATGAGAGAGGTATGTGTTTGAGAACGATCCTGCTTTCACTTTACCTTAAAAAAACTTCCTTACAACAAGGCACAGCTCTTATAGGGGCTTGAGGAATGTATTAATTTCTTAGACAGTGAGCCGGCTGCAGGGAATATTGCTGCACAGTGATCTATTGCCCAGCTGTAGCAAGGTTCCAAGGCAATACTGTATTGCTATATTCATTTCACTGAAAGGTTTCGCTTACTAGAGTGCATTGACCAATATTTCAGTCCTACCATGAGCTAAACCAGCATTACGGCTGTACTGAAGTAATTAATTAAAATATAAAAAAATAAAATAAACATACATTTATTTATTAAGCAATCCAGCAGAGAACTCTTACAGTGACAGATGACATTAGCCTATAAGCTCTTATAACTTACAAGGTAATAAAACGGGGTTACGTTTTTGAATTAAATTGATAACATGACCAAATCGATTTCATTAGTGTATCTGTCATATTTGCTGTTAATGATGGCTAACAGTGGAATAGAAACTGACAACAATCCCTGAAAAACTGTGCAGATCAAAATTATATTATACTAGCACTCATGAATTTTAATAACTTTTTTATCATGAATTTTGAACTCCCTTTTTAAATTTGAAGCTCACAAGGAAGAAGAGAATTAAACTTTCTACACCTGTCTCAGCTCCTATTATTTCTATTGTTACAAGTTAATAGGTTCAAGAATGGAAGACATTTCCACTAACTAAAACAAAAAAAAAGGTCTTGCTTGAGAGTCTCTTGTGAGTGCTTATAGAGGAATGGATGTTTCTCTGCTGCTAAAGTGTTGACATAAGAGTCATTTCTCCTGAATGACTAGAAAGTTTTAGGACACCCAAATCGCTGTGTAGAAGACAGTTTGTGGAAGATGCTATTCGTATTAATAGACATCGGTACTCTAGTGTGTAACTCCCTTTAACGATAATGGAAGATCTGCAAAAATCTGCAGGACAATATACCTATTGTCAGGAAACATCATGACTCTCTAATACCATTAGTAGGGCTTAAATAAATGTGAGTTAAAAGTGTAAAAGTATTGAAATGCTACACCTCACAGCACCAATGGAGAACATCAAAATGCCCTTATGTAATGAGACACCTTGATGGCTCTGCTACTTGAAAATGTGGTAAGATATTAAAAGTGTGTCATATGAAGTGAAAGGCCAAATACTCTTTCCTATTTCAAGTCCCTGCTTACAACCTCTTTCTTGGTTTAAAATGATGTGAAAACAGATAATTAGAAAGGAAAAACCATGGGATAATCTGGGCATGAGTAAAGGATAACTTTACCCTTTTGTTTTATCTTAAATATATTATATAAATGTATTTGTATATATATAGAGAGTGAAGGACACTGTGTCTGGTTTGAGCTTACTGTCTTTCTTACTCTCATAGGTGTTACACTCAGGAGCTGTGATAGCAACATGGGTAAAAAAAAATTCAGAGATAAGTCTATAGAGCTTAGGTGGTAGAGCAAGAAATATTTAGTCTTTCATATGTGAGGGTTGTTCTGACCTTTTGGAGATGCTGATTTTTTGCAAGAGAAACTTTGTGTTCACATATTCTATGCTACTGTTAACAAAGTTGGGTACTTTTAGTGTGATTCTTCCTGTACTGCACATACTGTACATACATTCATAGACTACAGACTCTTCACAGGATCTTTCTATCTACATTTTGACAATGTATTCAAAAATATTTCTGTTCCTGGTATTCAAAGTAACTTTATTTGGATTTTATACGTATCGTAGGTTAACCTTGGCCTCCTGCTCCTCAACAGGAGAGGGGGAGAAAATGAGAAAGGCACAGGGAGATAACTTATGAATCAATCTTATGAGAAAAACAAACCGAACTTGAGAGAATTAGTCCAATGTATCGACGATTAAAACAGGTGTGGATAGTAAGAAAAAAAGACCAGATGCTATTACCAGAAATAGCATCCAGACAAGAAAACAAACAGGAACAGAAATAACACTGATAACAAAAGTATACAAAAAGAGGGTGATTTACATCTGAAAGATGCTCACTGACTAACCCAGCACCGCATGACCCCTGAGACAGTGAATGAAATGGCGGTGTATCCTCCACATGCTGCTTTTTTCTTCATGACCACAAGCCATACTCTCCTCCCTGGAAGTGAGAATCTCTTGCTTTCTCTTCCTGGCAGTGAAGTGACTGGTACAGGATGACAACCTCCACACACCCACATGGCTCCGGCCTCCACTGCCTCACAGTTACAGTGGAAAAATTCACTGTCCTGGCCAAAACCAGGATATCCACCTACACCATCCAATGTGTCATCTCCCACAGGCTACAGTGTGGATATCTACTCCAGCAGAGTAGGGCTGCAGGGAACTATCTGCTCCAGCATGGTGTTCTCCACAGGCTGCAGGTGAATCTCATCTCTGGCAACTGCAGCACCTCCCCCGCTACTTCTTCATTGGCCTGGGTGTCTGAAAGGCTGTTTCTTACAATTTTTTACCTAAGTTTTCACTGCTGTGCAGTGTTTTGACCTTTCTTAAGTCTTTTCCAGTGGTGCTTCCATCTTGGCTAAGTGGCTCAGCTGGGTGGAGCTGGCCTCGGGGAGGCCTAGATCCTCCTCATTGAGGCCCCCAGCAGCCCCTTTTCATTTTCCCTTGTAATTGTTTGGGGTTTTTTTAGACACTAACATCTTTCTTCCTTAATTACAATGCAAGGGATTTAGTCTTTAATCCAGCACATTTTAAGAACAACTGTCTTTAAAAACAAAACAACCAAAGCCAAACAAACAAACCCCCCAAAACAACCAAAAAACCCAAAACAAAAGTTCACTGATCATCAAAGCCACTTAAGTCACAACTTATAAAAAATTTAATTTTCAAGCTACAGACATAAATGTAAAAAAAGTACACTACTGTTTCTTAACAAAGGTGCTGAGGCCTGAAGGAAATTAGGAAATGGGTAGATTAGTGAAGCCAATATGGCCTGACGAGACAGTCCCTTGACAATCTCCTGTAAGACTGAGAAAAATTCCCTTTTCCCAAGTCTCTTTCATCTCCTGTCTCTGGGGATAATTTAATATTCAGTGGATTAAATAAGGAAAAGCAAACACCTTTGACGTTGTATTTGCTCCCTCATAGAGCCAACTCCAGTTATCTGAGGCTTTAGAAGTACTTTGACGGCAGATTGCAGGCAATGGAGAGCCCCAGTGGATTTACTAATTAAGAACTGCAATCCATGACTCCTCAGTGGCTTGTGTTTACTGAAGACTAGTCACTCTATTAAGATTATTCCATTCAGAACACCTCATTGAGTTTATTTTATGATTTAGTACTGCTGCCCATTGCTGTATTCATATGTTGAGAAGTCAATAGTAATAGGTAGTCCATAACAGAAATAACTGGATCAACTTTTCTATCTTCTTCTCCACTTTCTCCTCTCCTCCAAAATCCTTTGTAAAACTTAGATTTGGTCTTGCTTTGGGACAAGGAACACAGAAGTAGACTGCATGTTACGTGGAACAGAGTGCAATGAATCGTATTTTAAATGAAAAAAATATGGATTTGCTAAATCTCAAGGAACTGCTCCTTTTTTTTAACTAGATGGCCTTGAGCAGCAATCTTTGTAACTCATATGTGTGACATGCTGAGTTTTTGATCCATGTTATCATGGTGGAGTGTAACCAACTTTTAAAAAAAATAAATATCCAGTTTTGATGCTCTAGTAGGAAATACTTGGAATGTCTGGCACCAGCATATTCATGCAATTCTCTTCAAAGGGAATATATATATTATTATTATGTCTTAAAAGTCAGGGGACTTATTCACTAATATGTATGTCTTTTGGCAGAATAGCTGAGCTTGGCAGGGAGTGGTGGAGGTTGTCAACTACAGCAGGTTTCTCGGGACCTTGATCAGTCAGGTTTGAGTGCTTTCAAAAGCGGAGAGTTCACAACATCTCTCAGCAATTTATTCCACTGTTTGATGATCCTACCAGTAAAAAGTAATAATAAACCAGAAAATCTGGGTTTAAAATGGAATTTTATGTTCTTCAATTTGCCTCTTGTCCTGCTTGCCACCACTGGGAAGAGTGTACTTCATCACTAGTCTGCACCACTACCTAACAGAATGGGAAATCCAAATCAGTAACTTTAATTACATGTAACCTTATATATCATTTCAGGTGTATACTTTTATGTATTTGTTTTAAACAACATTGAAGTGGTCTTTTGAGATTAACGGAGCAAAGTGATGTGAAGTGAACCAATCCAGAGTTGTGCCCGTGTGAAATTCTTGTCTCTCTGCACCAAACTCTTGAATACAGACTGTCTTAATAACTGACAGCTAGGATCACTGGTGTGCCAGGAACTGGCATAGCACCCTATGTAGTGTAATTGCATCTTGTAGCACAGATCTCTTGCTGATAGGCCCCTCCAGAATTCAAAGCGTGCAGGGGAATTATCCAGACTGCTCAGCTGTTCAGGGCTGCTGCTGTTCTGGCAAAACATAGGAGCCCAGGATCTGTAATATGTTGATGTGGTCTACAATAGGAAAGAGCTGGTTTTACAATCAGAGAACAGTCCCTGTGTGACAACAGATCTAAGCTGAAAAACTGCTGAATTCACCTCAGCTTTGTGAAGGATAGTTTTGTGAGGTACCATTGTGTGTGTAAAATGGAGGAGCATGTTTGCTTGTTGGCATGGTATTGGCTTGGCAGATACTGATACAGCTGCAGGGACAGCCATGGCCTAATGAAAGGGCAGAAATCCTGACCTATTGGTGTCCTGATTAGTTTGTATTGTCTGCATAACTGGAATATAAACTTTAAAAGCACATCCCTATATGTGTTCCTTTACTTCCTTCCCCCAAAAGAGATGTTAGTATATTCCCTCATGATGCATTCAAAAGTGCATTCTAATTTTTTTTTTTAAATGTTAATTTTCAAGAAAATTTGTAGCATGACAAAAAGCATATATTTCTAATGCATGAAATTTCCAAGCACTCAATTTGACGACTATTTCAAAATGTACATAGATACAGTTCAGGCCATCATTTCACGCATACTGTCACAAGATACATTAACATTGTTCACAATCTAAATCTAATTAAAGGGTATGCAGGAATGAGAAAGGGATCAATATCTAATATGTTTTTTTTCCATCTGCTTTCCTCATCACTGCTAACATGTCAGAGAAAATGCCAATAATTCGATCTCATGCATGTGTTCTGTTGTTTTTCCACTGATACACACAAGGTCAGTTGAGATATAGGATGCTCTACATTCTTCATTTAGTTTCCTAATTAATAGGTGGTCATGAAAAAGCATATTCAAAAAGTGACAGAAAATACAAATGTATCTGAAATACCAACTGTGGGATATCTTTAAATAAAATTCATCTTTGATTTCAACCATAGAAAGATCACCTAAATACCTGGAAAAATGATGTACAGTTCAGACATTAAATAGTTGTTGGATGTTTTTACATTAAAGGCATCTAAAAGCCATCACTTTTATAATAAATTTCCATGGATATAGTTTCAAAATAAATCTAGGCAAACTCTAGTGGAAATCTTCCTGTGGTACAGCAGGCAGTTTATTGAGAAGATAGGAATGTATTTTTTATTGTTCAAAAAACTTGCAGTTTACAGTCTTGAGAGTGGTAATCAAACTTTCCTTCATGCTAAGGTTTGTTTTAGTTAGACTGAGCTCTTATAACAAGTGTGCAGAGGCTTGTATGATTGTTTCATGTTAAAATGTTATTAAGGATGACTTGTAGTCATATAGAAATAAGAAATATTATCTGTAGTAAAGCTATTTCCTCTACTTCCATTTCCTCCTCTTCCTCCAGTTTGAATGACATTCTACTTCTAGACTGTCAATGGTTCTATTCCCTCAGTGTTAAGGTCTTCATTTTTTCAGCACAACAGAGAAAACATTTATTGAATGAAGTGCAACATTTACTGAGAATTAAAAATGTCCCTGGAAGGCAGGATGTCTGCAAAGAAATGGAAAAAATATATGTAAATCAACCAAATATTGTAGAAGCTGTCCTGACTGTGCTTAAAATGTCTAAGACTTCAGATGAATGATTCTGAAAAGGGTTTATTTCATTCTTCAGTTAAACTTCCTTTAACTCATTAAAACCAGAATAAAATGCTTGTCATAGTGAAGTAAATTCTACACTGAGCAAAGGAGTAGCACTAAAAATGGTGTGCCAAACTTTCTGTGGTAAACAATCCATGAAAGGCAAAAGAACACAAATAAGGTGAAGATCAATATAAAAATATAGGAGTGTACGGAAAATTAATCAATCTGTTTTCACAGTAAGGGTACCATCTACCCATGATGTTGTAACGGGTATGAAATAATAAAATGCACCATTTGACTTTATTTTCTTGTAACACTGGCCTTCAACAAAAATCTTACAACAACTTACTTTCAAACTTATTTTATCCTCCATGGAGTGCTTTTACCATAATTTCAGGTGACTACATGTTTTCTCTTTGACATTTTCTACTCTTTTACTGAACTCAAATCTGTGATCTTAGAGAAGGCAAGTATATTCCCACCTTATGCTTTTTTCCCAAAATATCTATAGAACATATTGAATAAATGAATACTTTACATCCTTGGTGGAATTTTTATAAAAAATAAATAAATATTGACATTTTTAAAAGTTTTACTCCTGTTATACTTCAATTTCTGAAAATAAATAAAAATCACTCAAATCATTCTACTCTGAAATAGATTGTTTCATTAAACCTCTTATAGACGTAGACTAAAGTATTGCAACTGAATTAACCTTTACAATTTAAATACATGGAAAGAAAATTAAACATTCACACTGTTAATATAATGTGAGTGTTGATGTATGTGAAGTCAGTGATATAAAACTGGAAGAATTAAGTAAAAATAAGAACCATGTGATATGGCAGTCATATAAAGGAAATTACAAGATAATGGGCAGAGAAAGGTCAAGTGTGAAATAACTGATAGGTAAAGTTTGTCTTATCTAAATTTACATGCTTATAAGTTAGGCATCTTGAGTAGGATTTTCTTGCCTCAGCTTTAGCTGCCTCAAGCACAGGTGATTTTTTTTCAGACCTTCCCATATAGTTAGTAGAGAACTTGTAAGTACTGTTAATAGTATCCTGAGAACAACTTACCTTTTCCTAAGGGAAACACCGGCATTTGGCCCTGTGAACTGCTTATAAATCATCAGCTTAATTTCTGGTGACTTACGAGAGCTTAAAAAACTGTATATGTAGCTGCTTGCATTCTATACTACTAAAATGAGGCCACAATGTGCCCATACTATAAGGTGCTTATAACCCTTTTACAGCCAATAAATCAACTCCAGAAGGTAGGTTATGTATTCTAGTGTAGGATATGTGTCAATGGCAGGAGAACTGAATCTCCTTGTAGCGACCATACAAGAAGCTTAAGTGTGTAACTTAAATCAGATATCTTGCTTGCATTATTTGTGCTTCTACATTTCAAGATTGGTAGGTAAAATAAAGCAGGACAATTCTCTTCTGCATTAGTATAGAACATCTCAATTTCCGTAAGTATACACTTTGTTTTATAAGGTAAAACATCATGATTCTGTGTTTGACTTTCCTGACCAGTCACCTCTACACTGTTAAATGGATTATATATAGATTCTAGAAAATACAGAAAGCAATCCATGACTGGTAATTCCTGCAGTGTTTGGGTTTTTAAAGCATTGCAAGATGAAGTGTACTTTTATACCTATAAAATTCGTGAGGCACTGGAGAAGATTGATTATATACAATACTAATTTTATCCACCAAGCAGTTCAATTAGAGGAGAAAAAAGGATAGTATTCTACGTGGAAATTCTGTAATTCCTTCCGCTGATCTCAGAGGGACCGCGGATGACCAGTTTGTTTAGTTTCAAAACTGGGGTATAGGATCGTTCTTTCCTTTTGTTAATGTTCTAGTGTAAGTGTTTTCCATAGAATTTTAAATGTGAAGGATGGATTTCTGAGCAGTAAGTGTGTGTACATGTGCATGCACACACACACACACACACACATACGGGCCCCAAGCCCAGCCTTGTGAAAATCTCTTGTTCTGCTCTTGTAATATACTTGCACAAGAATGGTGGTGGGATCATAATTTAGTCCACTAGTGTGAGGATACCACAGGACCACTGCACCCAGAAGTATGAAGTATCTTTTTTGCCTTCAGAATGTTAGTTTTCCAGTGTTATAACAGCAACAGAACATGGGCCCAGATCCTGAAAAATATTTACATGTCTTTTAGAACTTCAGAAGAATTGCTGACTTCAACAGGAGTATGGCTTCAACAGGAATGATTTCAAAATTGAGGAATTGCTAAAACCTCAGCTGGATAATAATTCAACAGTTGCTCATGAAAAATACAGACACCTAGTCTGACAAAAATTACCTCTTCTCTTCCCACTCTCTCTTTCCAGCCAGCTGTTGAGCCATAATGTATCCAGCCAACAGAAATGACATTTTTTCTTTTGCATCACTGAGTCAAATGAGGTAAGCTTGAAATATGTTGGACACATCATTGGACTTCACCATAAGAGTCTTCCGTAAGTTCCTATTCCTTCTAAAGGCAGTGGAAAAAATCCCGCAGACAGCCAAGGATGTTAACCTTTCACTCTCATGCTCAGTGGCTTACGTGGGAATTCTTTGGTCAAATGTGTTGTGTAATCAAATGTATAATCTGTGATTCAAACAGAAACATATAAAACGATCACCCTTCTCAATCAGTATTAAATAGAAATGCAAATCAGAGGATTCTGAATCAAATAATTTATGCGCTTCTCTCTTTGTAGACTGAAATAAACGAGCATGAGGTCTAAAGCTTCACTAAGGTGTGGTGATTTGAGAATAATTTATTGTGTAAAAGAGTAACCAGTCAAACAATGTTAATTATAACACTGTTAAAAGCTGAAATGCTTAAATCTAAATCATTTAAAAGTTATGTGATAGATATTAAACACCTCTGAAAAGGAAAAATGCTGTAGGCAAATGTTCTTAATAAGTCTAGTTTGGTTAATTATTGCCTGAAGCATTTCTGAACTAATTATTTACCTCCAAAGTGGGCTCTATGTTTTCAGCATTGAAGTACCAGATATTGATTTTCTTTAATTGTCAGAGTATAGCACTAGACAGACCACACAAAGCTGAAGGTTAAGCCATTTATAGAAAGTGATAGCCAGGTCCTCCAGTGTCACACACTGCATCAGTGTGAAAGGGAGACCAAGGCCCCGAAACTAGGCACTTTCAGGGAAAAGGATTGTTTGTCTCTGTCATCTGCCCTTTATGGTTCATTTAACATCTTAGATAGCCTGTGTAAATTAAGTGTGTTTAGTAGCTGCCCAACTTCCAAGTCAAAGAGAGCGTTCTGTTTAGCAGGGGAACTGGAGTATTTTATCCTTCTATTTAACAAGATGTACATGGCTCAGCAAATAATGAACATTGAATTATTTGTTAACCCATGTTACCACAGATGGCTTAAAAATTAGTTCAAGATGATTTTACATTTTCTGCACACTTTGCCCCCCCCCCCCTTTTTTAATAAGCAAATATACATATTTCATAAAGGTTGTTCATATGAATTTCTCAGTAGGGTCTGGGTGCTTAGAGAATTGTTGCCTTTCTGGATGGACGTAATTTTTTTGGCCATAATTTGGGATGTTTGAAATATTACAAGTCCCAACATATTGAAATCGCCTTTATATCTCATCAAACCACATGTGATACGTGGACAGACATTTGCCAATTGGCTATTCCAGCCTACTGCAACATAAAAATAATACAAAAAATAATAAATACAATACAGCCTCTTAATTTACACCATCAGTGCCATCTCTGCTCATCTGAATTTATAAATAGAAAGAAAACATTTTTCTTGTTTTGAATTCTTTGTGATTTGTTGCCTTTTTCTTTGGTTTTTCAGTTTCCTCTTTGTGATTTTTCTCTTCCATGGCAATTAACTTGTGCTTAATCTTTTCCTGTGCGTGCTCTTAATTTTTTTCTGATTTCCCAGCTATTAATCACTATTTTTGCCACTTTGTCCTTCTCTTAGCTAAGCTTAAAGACCCCTACAGGAATAAAATGGCATATCTTATCTGGGAGCAAGGGTTGTCCCTGTAGTTAACAGTGTGAGACATACCACCAGAAGATGACTTGGTTCTTAGGGGGGGTAAATTGCCTTATGAAGGTTCCTATCTCTAATTTGTTTTTCTGTGCAGGGATCGTAGAGTGACTGATGATCCTAACTTAACAGACTATCTCAAGTTAAGTGGAATGAATCCAGATCTCGTCCATCTCACTTTTTTTTCCTTGTTATAGACCTTTTATTTTCCCTTTACTTTTTTTTTTTTTCCCCCATATCTTCACCTGTGTTTGTTTGGATGAGCTCAGGCTGCAGAAAGCCTTAAGCCCAAAATGGGCACCATCGTCACTGAACTGAGGTTTCTTCAGTTCCTAAGGAGAAAGACAGACACAGAGAACAATTCATATCACAGATTATAATGCCTGCAACTCTTTGCTGGTAGCATATATAAATACTGAAGTGCTTGTGATTATGGTTTAAGCAGACTATTTTGATGTGATTAATTCCCACCCAATTTTTAATGACGATTATTCTCCTGGGCTATGTTAAAATGGAAATTTTATTGAAGAAAATGTATCTAATCTCTATCATTTAATTTTTAACCAGTTCCACTCTTAAAGGGAAAAAAATTCCATATATTAAATATAGAGATACTGTATTGAGAAATAACACAAGAATTTCTACAAATAAACAAATCTAAACAAATACTCTGAAATGCATTTTCTTGCTAAAGAGATGGCATTTGAAATAGCCTATGAACATGACACGTTTCGCAAATATTTTGCTTAAATAATGACTAATTTAGTAGTAGTAGTATTTTATTTGTGCCTCATAAACTGATTTAATCACTGGTTTTCTTTCCCCATAGTGTCAGAGTAAAACCTGTTAAAGGAGATTCCTATCACAAACTATTAGCTTTATTAACCAGACATATATATATATATATATATCCTTCCCCCGCCCCTGGGATTTCTTTTTCTTTTTAGTCCTGATAATAATTGAACCACTGTTTTCTTTTTATCAGTTCAGGACTTTTTAATGAAGAAGATACATAATAAACAAAAAAACATTGTATAAAAGCAGTCATTCCTTCTTTCCCGTTCCTTTAAATTGGGAAGAACAGCTATGTTTTATGCTCATAGCAATATAACAAAATTGGTTTTGTTACAGTTGTCAGTTATATATTCTTTAGAATAGAAAATGATGAAAAGTGTATATTTGTCTGTTCTTTTTGTTATATAAAATGTTTTATGTGAAAAAATGTGCTACATATAAAGCATGCTGAACTTCAACCCAAACCCCATGGCCTATTTTGAAAATCTTTGTATTGAGTACTAATTTTACATTTGCATCTGAGGTCCATCTTAACATTATAGTGCATGTTTGTGTAAATGGAAATCTGAATACTACTATATGCTGAAATTACAGCATCTTAGAAAATGTTGAATCTCTTTAGTGGTAAACAATACTATCTTTGACATTTGTTCCACAACTTCTTGAAGAGTAAATTAAAAGAAATAAAAAGGTTTTTAAGCATTTCTTACATGTTTATTGGCTTATGAAGAATATGCACTGTTCTTAGATAACCATTATTACCATGAAAAAAAATCTCAGAGGCTCTGATTTGTCTTATAAGTAGCATGAATTTCCTTTCAAACTGTTAAATTCAATGTAAGTTCAGCACTTTTTTTAATGTATTCAAGTCTGTTGATTTTCATTCCCTTTCAGTGAGGTACCCACTATATTCACTTACAATACCAGAATTAAGAATTCGACACGCTCTATTACAAAATGGTGGTATAATTGCAAAGATTGTTCTTGTAGGTAGGGTTGTTTATATACTACAGAATAAAGGTGTTTTCTATCACTCTCAATTCATTAAAATGTTTCAAATAACCTTATGAACTTCAGTAAAGAGTTGGCCCATCAAGGCCTCATGATAATTGACTTTTCCTCTAAATACTTCTAAAGACTACTCATTTTTCTATTGGCTAATACACCGGTTAACAAAAGCATTAAAAAGTGTCTCACATTATCAATATACATAAATTAAAGTAGACATGGCGTGATGGTTATAGAATCTGCTAGGTGCATATTGTTGAGAATAGGCTTATTTTTTTTTCATATAGTATAAAATAATAAATAAAATCCTCCTTCTTGAGCTTTGAGCAAATTTTTTTTGGGAAATCATAGTAAGAAACATAAAGAATAGTCGCAGGTACTTTCTTAAGGAAAGATTTTGTCTTAGTTGCAAATTAAAGTGTACAACAAGGTTTCAGATTGCAGCACAAATATTCACATGAACATATATAAAATATCCCAAACCAACCAAGTAAACATCACTGTTTTCTTGGATATTTATTTTTCTGTTACTGAGTACTGCACAGTGTGCAAAGTGTTTGGGTTTGGCTCTCTGTTGTCATGCTGATTTGTTGCGTGGGTAGTCAAAGCAGGTTTTAATTCAGAATCAAGAGTAAAAAAGTGAACATGAACAACCAAGAGATCAGCCAATAGCAGCAGTTATTCAGCAAAAAATAAACTGAAGCGAAACAATCGTGAGTTGCTCACAAACAGTTTGGGACCAGGAAAAGAAGCAACATCTGAATGAGTTATCAGTCACAAACATTCAAATCATGAGTGTCTGAAGGCAAAATCCCCCTTCCACCCCCAAAGATTCTGTTGAGTTTCTCTGATGTTTTATGAGGCCTGTCCACAAATAATTTCAAAATTTTTCCTTTTTATATCTCTGTATAGATTATTCTTCTCAGAAATTTCCTGAATTTTATGGATATATTTATTCTTTTCCCAACCCTCTCTTCCTTCAACTACGTAATATCGGAGGACACTTTTTTTTTCTTTTTTTTAATGTCTAAAATGATATAAATAATCTTTGAAGAATATGTGTCTGGGGTTTAGGACATAGCTTTCAAAATTTTCTCTCTACGAGTATCCATTAATTCTCAAGAACTATAGTTATTCAAAGACAGAAAACATTTTAAATAATGTGGGCTAACACTGTTGGAAAATTTTTGAAAATTATTCGATTATAAATTCAATATTAAACTTTAGATGAACACTACCTGTAATAGATATTCAAACTAAAAATTCAAAACTGAAGGTTAAACTTCTTTCCCCCACCATTTCTTGCCTACTCTTCTATTCATTATATTATTTAGTTTCCATTTAATAGCCTAGCAGCAGTAAAAATATTACATCTTAAAATGTTACTTTAAAAATAAAGTACAATTCGACCTTCTTTGTAAGTCCTCCTCTTTTGTCATTTTCCAGTGCCCATCTTATTTTAGAGCAGAACTAAGAAGTAGTGATTTCTTCTTCTAACAGTAGGTGGCGTTCAATAAACTGCTGAAGTCCATTCCCAGGCGTCTCAAACATTCCTGGGTCTTCAAGGTTTATTCCATAAAAAGTATAACCAGGGCAGGACTACGTCAAGAAACAGAGAACTTATTTTATTTTTCTTTCATTATAAGAATACAAAATGTAAAGGCAAAGAGGTAAAATCGTTCTAACCAAGATTTTCATTCATATTTAGGAGATCTCTATGGAAATAAATTGGGAAGATGTGAATTATTCTTGTGATGAAGCTTTCTCTTTAAAATATTTTATTGAAACTATGTATGTATTATGATGCCTTTCAAGTGTGTCTAATTCTACTGTGATAAGGCTCCAAAATATTAACTTTATAAATAGTCAGATTGAATTCTTAAGTGCAATCAGGGAAATATAATAACATCTTCTGAATTTGTTTAATAAGGATTTTTAATATTTAAAGCGGCTGACCTGAAAGATTCAAAGAACTCTCAAGGCTCCTGTTCACTTATGTGGGTCTTGGCATGCAAATAATTTGTGTAATTTTTTTAGAACTTATTTCAGTTCTCCTTAGATATATGTTCACCCCTGGAAAGTTCACAAAGGATTTCTTTGGGAAATTGGGAATGACAGTCTTGTGTTTGTGATTATTCTTCTGTTACTGATTGTGGTGGATTGACCTTGGCCAGCTGCCAGATGCCCACCTGGCTGCTCTCTCACTGCATCTCCTTAACAGGACAGGGGGACAAGATATAAAAAAACTTGTAGGTCAGGATAAAGACAAGTGGACCTCTTACCAACTTCTGTCATGTGCAAAACAGACTTGACTTGGGAAAATGAATTTAATTTTTTGCCTATTAAAATAGACTTGGATGATGAGAAACAAAGACAAATTAAAGAAACACTTTCCTTTTTCCCAGGTTCACCTTCACTCCTTCATTCCTAACTCCTCAACCTGCCCTGTTCCCCCCATCAAGCAGCACAACATGTGTGGAAGGGGAATGGTCGGTTCCTCTCTGCTGCTCACAGTACATATCTTAGACCAATAGCCTGATTGTGAGTGAAGTCAAGATTTGGTCAACAGAGGAAGTTGCACATTCTCATGTTTATTTAGGGAATCAAAACCACAGGCCAGTTTAGAACATGACATTTCAATTAGGTGTATCTGTTCTGCTCTGCTCTCTGCAGTTAAATAATTCAGTGTCGCAATGTAATGCAATAATGATTTAATGTATACATGACGTTTACTTCATCATAATCTCCTTAAGGTATTTATAGGATATATTTTTCCTTTTGTAGACTAGAGTTGTTCCCATGAATTTCATTCCACCCTTTAAGAGAAGCCAAAATAAAAAGAAGGCCATATCAAAACAGTGTACTATTAAGGCCTTTTGGATTTAGCTCTAAGCTATCTCCTGGTTTGGTATAGCTCCATAACAAGGTGTTTGCTCTGGTCGTGAAACCTATATAGCCACATTAAGCTGCTATTGAGCATAATTGAAGATTGAATGTATCCTCAGCTATTCACACAGCTATGGAGATATGAAAAGAAAGACTTGCTCTAACAAAGGGTGTGATCATACATTCTTCAAAGAATTATTTGACAAAGGAAAAATGTAGAGACCACATATGTTAGACTCTGGAAATGAAGTTAACTCAAACTGCTACAGAGAATTATTTTATGAATAAAAATGTTTTACTACTTGTTTTAAAACAGGTATTCACAAAATAACAAAAGGAAAAGAAGATCTGTGTTTTTGCAATTATATGCCACCTCATCCGTGGCACAAAACATTTGTTAACAAAACAGTCCCTTGCACTGTGTGCTCAGTAGCAGTGTCTTTATATGTGTAATCAGCTGTATAAAGCAATGAGAAGTGAATTCCTAAACACTGAACTACCAAGATATGTCTGGAACATGACATGAAACTACATAATGGGGTGTGCAAACTTGCCTTCTTGCACACACACGGCTCGTTTCACCCAGATAAGGGAGTTAACACCACAGCTGGCCTTATTAACACATTTTCTGAGAGCTGATGGGCTCAAGATAGTGCTTGGCATAAACTGGATGAGCTTCAGAGGTAGTCTAATTTGTGAGCATTCTTTCAAGTATATTACTTTCAAGTAGCTGATTCTTGAAGTAAATCAAAAAATGTGCTTATCCAAGTTCCTTAAAAACCTGTGTCAGACTAGTTGCAGGGAGACACTGCCTTGAAGAAATGCCAAAGATGCATGAAATGTTACAAATACTACTTAGACACAATGCAACAAATATCCAAATCCATTAGAATTATCTCAGTCTTTTCAGTAGCCTGAGAAAAAACGTAGAAAAGACTGTAAAAGCAAATTTTGATTGACAGCTACGCAGTTGTATTCTATATGTATCATAGGATCCGTAGATCTAAAAGTATTGCCAATGCTTTGTACTATATGCATAGTTAGAAGGGTCATGTCAAAAATATAGCTGTTATCTGTTCAAAACAGTACATATGTATGAAAACTAAATAGATATATACATACTTTACCCATTCTTTCTTCACTAAATGTACATAAAGATATGAGAGACTTTGCCGTCTTGTTACATGTTAAAAAATGTGCTCTTCATAATGATTTGTTAGATTTTATGTTTGAATCCTAGGGGGTATAAACAACATGAAGATTTATGAACAAATGTTATGTGAAAATAATATATAATATCCATCACCACCGGCTTAGGTCTACTTGAAATTATTAAGAATCACAAAAGGTCATAAAGGAAACAGTATTTTCTAGCAGCTATATATATTTCTCTTTTTTAAATAGGTCTGCTATGAAGGGAAGGATGCAGCATATTATGTAGTCTTTACACTGTAACCTCCCATTGCAATGGAGTTTTCATAATTCACCAATTTTGTTCTATGGAACTTTGTCTCATTCTCTTTTCTCCCGCACTAAGTCCTGTCCTTCTTCCACAGCTTTAAGACTTTAATTGAATTCAGTGTCTCGCACCTTCACGCCACCATTCTTAGTACAAACCACTGGTCTTTTGTTCCTGATGCTTTGTCCGGCTTTGTCCTTGGTACAACCTCTCTTGTTTAATCCTTTTAACCAAAGTTTGCAGAGATGTTATAAGTTACTAGAAACAATATATTCTGCCATTCCATAACTTATTTTAGTTTAATTTAGGACATACGAAGAAAAAAGGAATTTGTCTGGCTATCAGTTCAAATGGGCTAGTGACTGATGATGAAATTGTCATGTTCTTGCGCACTGTTCGTGTGCAGCCCCATAGGTGAGTGTGGTTATCCCAGACTCAGCAGAGGAACATCTGCATTCAAGATTCTAATTTCTTTCTGATTATGCTAATTACTACCCTAGTGGGAATTCTGTAGTGGCTTTTCTTCAAACTTTCATGCAAATCCTGTTTGTGTAAACAGTTGCTCATAGCCCAGTCACTGGACTGTGTGCTTAGTTGTTCGTTTCTTTCAGTCTGATAATTATGTACTTACAAAATGTTCAGAAAGACAGGATTTTTGAAGGTGTTTACCTCATACCCTGATGTTTGTAGAACTCAATTGGGATGACAATGCATGGTTTTTTTTGTAGGTAATCTACATCTCCTCTGTCATCTGCTGAGCATCCTAACAATCAGACTACATCTGTTACCTGGTTTGTTATTTATAGGTGTTTTTTAAAAAAAATTATTTGTCTAAATAGACGATCTAAT
Organism: Falcunculus frontatus; assembly: GCA_013398115.1. Taxonomy (NCBI): domain Eukaryota; kingdom Metazoa; phylum Chordata; class Aves; order Passeriformes; genus Falcunculus; species Falcunculus frontatus. The sequence continues at coordinate 319,646 of VZRV01001914.1, forward strand.
TCTCATTTGTGTCCATCTTGTTGGCTACGTTAATAAAAGCAAGTAATGAGCAAACAAGCGTTTTGGACTTAGGCTTATAAAAAGCTGTGCTTGATATAATTAAAAACCTAGCAGACTAAGTAATTAACAAAAATAATTAGAACTGCATATGCATCTCTTGCTCTGTGTCTTTCTCTCTCTAGAAACATTTTTACCTATAGTTAGCTAATGTAAAACAATTTTTTATTAGCTTTGAATAGAAATCACTTGACTCAAACCGATGAACAGCAGGGAACAACATAGCACTGTGGGTTACAAAACTGAATTTGACATTGAAGAATAATAACACTAAGGACTCAAAAGGAAACTTACAAAAAAAGATATTTGTGAATTTAGCCAAATGCAATGAAAATAAATACAAGAAACGTGAAGTAAGGTGAAGAAGATAGCTAAAACTAAAAAGGGAAATTACAACGTCATTTGGAAGAGACAGAAAGATAAGGGAAGAATTATTCTGCTCTAGCTAGAAAAACAAGAGAGTCTATCTGTTTGTGTGAGCCTTGTGCACAGCTATCTCAGCAACCTTAGTGAATATGCAAGTAAATTTGAAGTGCATAAAATCTACACGTGACGCTTTATACTGTGCTGTTGTATTTGAGAGTCTGTTCTACTAAATTGAAGATATTTTCAAGGGTTACAGTAGTTACTTTACTTTTAGTTATATTACTCCCCTCTCTACTAATTCAAACTCTACCAATTTTTGTGGCTAATCAAGAAGGAAGCTGAGCTATCAATTATCTTAATAGATATTGAGAAGAGATTATAAATCACTGACTGAGCAACAAGGGCATAAGGATGCTCCTTCTAACTTCAGAGAACATCAGACTGAGAGAAGTAACTTTCTAAGGTTCATTTGCTCTTCCATAGGTGTGCAGACATGTGGATTGCATCCAGAGCCAATGTCAGGGAAAAAGTGTTAGAAAATATTTCATTCTGTCTTGAAGATAAGAAATTTACAGCAAATGAGGAAATGCCTAACCTTCCCTTCTCTGTGGCTAGAACTGTGGAGATTAGTTTCATTTACATGACTGATTTGGAGATGGTTAAAATTAGGCTAAAATTATCATCAAAGTTAAAGTGATTTCAGAGACTTTTACATTAAGCTGTTTCTCATCTTCCACTTTCGTCTTCATATACTGTTATATCTCCATTTTGTGCTGTGTTTAAGCTCAAAACATCACCACTATGCAAATTAAATAGGCCCATATGCCTATTTATTAGGAGGTATACCACAATAAAACAAAACAAAACAAAACAAAAACCAAACAAACCCCCAACCCACCAAACAAAAAGCCTCCACAAATCCCAAAACCCACACACAAAATAAGTCACCAAAACTTAAACTCCCAAAATTTTAAAATTCAGTGAAAGATAACTTTATAGTACTTGGCTGCAGTCTTCATGTTCAAGCTTTTTGAGCCCCTATATTGACAAGCAAATCAGTGGGACAAAGACTTCCTTTTCTCTGCCCTTTCATGCATACTGGTGAGTGCCTCATCTCTTCTGTGTCCTGACCAGGAACCAACTCAAACCTGCTCCTCTTCCTTCTGGTCTGTGTTTCCAGATTTATTTCCCAAGAAAATGAAGGTCTTGGATGGGAAATGTGATAGTAAGACTTCAATCTTGGCTTTATATGGGGTTGGGATAAAACTAAAACAGTGACCTAAATCTAAGAATCTTTCAAACTTTTTACTTATTGAGTTCAAATACTGTGACTGAATTCAGTCAACCCCACAGCTGTAGTCTAAATCACCAAGGCTGTTTTTAGGATTGGGTCTTTATTTAGTCTCAGTTTGTGTTCTTTTAAGAAAAGTGGTATTCAAATTATAAATTTCATACAAATCACAACATTGTTAAATGAAAGTAGATTATTATCTAGTGGAGAAGACTCTCATCACTTTCTTCTCTTGTTTCATACCACTTACTCTTTATCCTTGAAGGATGTGGTGCTCCTTCAGGGCCTTACAATGAGAGATCAAATCTAGAACCCTGTGTAGAGCAGTCTCACCAAGATTACCGAGTCCTGTCGGCCATTTACCATAAACCACTTAAGTCAACTATAACCTTTTATCTGTGGAACCAGATACCTCATCAATCTCCATGACATAGCTCTCCTGTAATTGCTTCCAATCCCCAAGTTTGCTGCTAGTTATTCCCAGTAACCATGTTCTGTTTGCACTGCAGATGATCTGCTGGCAATGGTCTTGCACTGCCGTTTCTTCAGACTATAATTTACTTTGGAAAAGAAAGATTGATGAGCAAGATCCAACTATTAGCCATATTAAAAATACACAAGTTTCTTGAGAAATCTTTTCTATCTTGTCAAAATCACTCAGATATTTTGACTAACATTTATTTATTCGAAGTCTATTAAATGCAGCTGATTGTGAGAGAACACCTTATCTTTCAGGTACTGTTTCGCTCTTGTGTTTCATAGCATAAGTATGGTTCTCTGTTTTCCTTTAATGTGCATTGTTTTCAACAGAAATGGGCATAAAATATTACAAATGCAGGTGTAAAGTTTGATGTGATCCTGTGCCCATTCTAGTCAACCCTTCAGTGAAATGTATTGTAATATATGTTCTATATGTTAGCATAGTTTAAACTGTGTTTATTGTTTGTGAGGTACCATGGTGAATACTACAAAGGAACAAAACATATTATGTGCCTCAAAATGGCTGGAACTGCTGCCAAGAAAACAGCAGATGTTCACTCGATCGACAGAAAAAAACCTGATATTCAACATGTAGAGAACTTATTTCACAGAATTTATGATTTTTTACTGGGGATTTTGGAGACAATGTGAACTGAAAGACAAGGGACTTATTCTATTTTTGGTTTTGTTGTGACTTGCTGTGTGGTCTCTAAGCAGTTACTTCAGCTTTCTCTGTCTCCATTTCTTGTTTCCCCCTTTGTCTCTTCTCTTTAGAATTTAAGGTTTTCAAAAGAGTCTATATTACACATTTGTAGCATGCACAATGAAACCACTGCAATATAAATAATAATTATAATAAGGCCAATTTTAACTCTGCCCTCAGCAGACAAATGAAAGAAAATTCCTCATTTTCTGTAATTTCAGAAAAATTACTTGTTATTAATGTTCTTGTGAACAGAACAGGAGGAACTGGAGATCGATCAGGCTCATGTCTTCATTCTATAAACTTTTTGGCTGGTTTCAGTGAAATCAACTCACAGCCGAGCTGGAGTCCAACCAACCGACAGAAAAGACAGGCTTTTAATCAGGCTTCTCTACAATGGAGCACATCCATTTGATAAATGAACTAATTAAGCAAATGAATAAGTATAACCTACCACTGTGAATGACACTATGAAAAAGCTTCAGATCCACATTAATAGTTCTAGAAACCCAGAAAAAAAGATGGAAAAAATACAAGTTCAATTCATGAAGCACGTTTATGTAAATGAAATTTTACCATGGGCAGTGGTCTGCTATAATGCATGCTCTGTGTGTATAAAGATGACAAGTGGTAAAGAAGTCTGAAATAAGGTTATTTCACTTCTGAGGTTTTCTTATTATCAGCCATTTCACAGGCAGAAGTATGTAGCAATGACTCAGACTCTTTCTGAATGTCCCTTTGTAAAAGTAATTGGAATGCCATAACACCTGTATCCTGATTTTCCTTTAATATCCCAAATCCATGTATAACCTCTCTAGAAAAAAATGCTTGCATGATACCAAAAAGAAAGATAAAGAAAAAGAAGAACAAGAAAAAACAACTCAAACTCGTTTAATATAACCTCAGCTGCATCTTTCTGGCTTTGTCTGATTAGAGGTTTCTAGGATTAATCTCACAGCTTTGGAAGTAACATAAGTGATCTCACTGGTTTTAGGTAAATAACAGTGATCCCTGAGACTGTGGGACTTTTTTTAACGTCCTGCCTCTCCCATACAAACCCTTGAAACTGTGGCTTTCTCTAAAAAGTATTATGTATAAATAAGACAAAAAGATTGACCTCTCAGGTAACCAAAATCATGTGAAGAGATAAGAGTTAGTTATTAGAACTGAAAATTTGAATGAATTTGTATTCCTATGATAAAAATGTTATATGCTACTCATCATCAGCTGTTTAATCTTCAGCTGCTTATCCAATTCCAGGTGCTTTTCATTTCAGTATTATTTAATAAATTGCTTCTTTTCCTACTGTAATTATTACCTTTTAGAGAATTATTATGGATTTTTGCTTTAAGACACTGTACACATATTAATAACTTTAGTGACATTATCTGTTCCCAGGACCTGGGGTTTTTTTCATTATGAGATTAAGAATCATCAGTGACTTATCTACCAGGAACAGAAATCCAGTTAGTGAGAGCCTCTGTACTGAACCTGTTGAAAAATTGCCATTTCTAGCCAGCTATGAAAAATTTTACACAGAAGAGTTTTGTCCATTTTACACCCATCATAGAAATTAAAGCAAACAGTAAAACAATTTTTAAAAAGGGTATTTGGCAGGAAAGACACTATGGTAGCACAGATAATACTTTGTTAAGCTACGTTATGTTATGGTATGTCAAATCCTTTACCACTAACTTTATTGTATTATAGAATCATATAATCATACAACAGATTGGGTCAGAAGGGACTTTAGAGATCATCTAGTCCAAGCTCAGTGTCATGGTCAGGGACACCATCACTAGCCCAGGTTGCTCAAAGTCCCATCCATCCCCATCTTCCATGCTTTCAGGAATGGGGCATCCACAACTTCTCTGGGCAACCTGTGCCATTGCCTCACTACTCTCACAGTAAAGAATTTCTACGTAACATATAATCTAAACCTAACCTCTCTCATTGAAGCCGTTCCCCCTTGTCCTGTCACTACATGACCTTCTACAAAGTCCCTCTTTAGATTTTTTCTAGGCCCTGTTTAGGTACTGGAAGGTAGTTTTAAGGTATTATTATATTGATAACCTTTTGAAACAACTGCAGCAAGTGGGAGTGTGTTGTATAGTTGATAAATAAAAATTTAAAGCGGGTTAAATTAAAAGCACCTGTAAAGGTGCTTTATGGGTTATTAGCTGTACAAAATGCATGAATATGAGAAATGAAAAAGAGTCCCGTTAAAGTCACTTGATACGTATGGAATAATAATGGCTTTCTGCAGTTATCCTGCAGAAACTCCCATAAAGCTAAAAATTCATAAAGTACAGTTGTGTCATAAACAATTCTTACATGTGTTAGTTTGGAAAAAATGTCAGGTATCTCTGATACAGTTAAAAATTTATCATACAAACCGTAGGCTACTGCAATTAGCTCTCTTGCAGCATTTTTCAGACTTGTCTTTTTTAAGCTTGTAATGTCAATCTGCATATAGGGCATGGCTTACTGACCATACATTGTGTAATGTACAATCAGAGAATGCCACGGGTTGGAAGGAACTTTTAAGATCATATAATTCCAAGCTCCTTACCATACCAGGGAATCCTTTCACTAGACCTGGTTGCTCCTGGGGCCCATCCAAGCTGACCTTGAACATCTCCAGGGACAGGGCATCTACAACTTCTCTGGATAACCTGTTCCAATGCCTCATCACCCTTACTGTGAAAAATTTTTGTTTAATACCTAATCTATACTTACTCTCATTTGAAGTCATTACCCTTTTTCTTATCACTACATGCCCTTGTACAAATCCATCTCAAGCTTTTCTGTGGGTCTCCTTCAGGTAATGGAAGGCTGCTGTAAGGTCTCCCTGGAGCCTTCTCCTCTCCAGGCAGAACAGCACTTACTCTCTCAGCCTGTCTTCATACAAGATGTGCTTCAGCCCTCTGATGATCTTCATGACACCCCTCTGGGCTCTCTCCAACACGTCCAAGTGCTTCTCATGTTGGTGGCCCCAGAGCTGGATGCATTACTCCAAGGGTGGCCTCACCAGAGTGGAGTACAGGGGGATAATCACCTCCCTCAACCTCCTGGCTATGTTTCTTTTTATTCAGCCCGTGATATATTTGGCTTTCTGGGCTGTGATTGCGCATTCCTGGGTCATGTCAGGCATCCCATCAACCAAAACCCCCAAGTCTTTCTCCTCAGGGCTGCTCTCAATCCATTCTCTGCCCACCCTGTATTTGCGCTTTGTATTGCCCTGAGCCACTCACGGGACTTTGCCCTTGGCCTTGTTGATGTTCGTGAGGTTTTCAGGGGCCTACCCCTCAAGCCTGTATATGTAGAGTAGAATTGGAAATAGTTGAAATGTAACTTTTCATTTCTTATGAGTGCTTTACTGGTAAGTGGCTGTTGAGTTTTAATTAGTAAACACAAATTACTGTTGTATTTATCTCTATGATTATTCCTTGTTCTTTAATTTAATTAGTTTTATATTTTTAAGAAATACTTGTCCTCCACTGGCCTTAGAAATGAAAAGGGAATATGAAACTATTTCAGCTCCAAATCTTCTGTGTTCAAGAAGTTCTTTTTATTTCGTGGGACATCCTGATTTCTAAAAAAAATATAACGATCTGACCTTGAAAACAAGGTTCTCCTTTTTAGAGTTAGCTTGCTCCTTTTCTTTTGTACTATACCTCTGGTCTATCAGGTTATGCTAATCTCTGTTGTGGTATATTTATCTTTCTGCAAACTGCCCCATGCCATTGGACTGAGTGATTAGAAATCAACATTGTTCTTTCTGCTCAGCGCCTCTATGGCACATTAACACATATGTCAGAGGTTCCGGGTGTAAAATTGCATTAGGTTAAAGTGGGCAGTAGTGTAGAGAAATCAGAGTTGGAAACAATCGAAATGTTGTCTTGCAAGCTGAGAGCAATGCTCTTTTGGGAGAAGGAAAGGGAATGTAAAATACTAGGCAAAGCCACTTAGAAATTTCAAGACTGCTGTGATGCATTCAATAATATCACAGGGGAAAGGAATTTTCTTTACAAGAAACAGGCTGATAATTGAGACTATTACCCATTCTGTTACCCCTACATAATGAAGTTAAATCATGTAAGCTGTGCAGATAACAGACGGACCAACAGAGACAAATTATTTGTGATGTAACTGATAACCAGGTTGAATCTGAATTATTGTGAGAAATGGACAGTACTTTAAGAGAACACTGAATAGTTTGCAAGATTAGGGAAAACTTGACTTCTCAAATGAAAGCAGTGAGAGAAATGGAGAGCGTCTTGTTATGAGCATATACTGATGCATAAAGACAAAATACTGGTGTAAATGGATGACAGAGAACAGATTTCTTGGTAATAAATGGGAAGACAATCACAGAAAAACACAATTTTCCCTTGCCAAGGACACACAGTCATGGTAACAATTACACCCATCTCCTGCAGACCTATGTAATTTTCTGGACAAATTAAAATATACAAAATTAATTATTTTTTATTTCTTGCTTTGTATACATACAGTTTTATGAGTAATTCATGATGACATCACTAGTCATCATAGATCTTGAAACAGATAAACAGACATACCTGATTGCTTGATTAAGAACGAGTGACAGAAAATGAATATTGGAGATGACCAAAGCATGACTTTGGGGAAGATATGGAAAAGACAATATTAATCTGACGTTAATATTGAAAACTTGCTCACTTTGCTTAGAAGAATCAATTAATGATTCTATTTTTTTTTTTTTTTGCAGTATATTCTACTACTTTATAATTTAAAACTCATTATTACTCATTGTAGTTTGTTTGGTTAAACACAACAGTGATTGCTAAATACTGGCTTTTGTCATTGGGCAAAAATATTAATATTTTTTAACTTGTTTCATGCTAATAAGTAAAGTTTAATCTCTTTCTAGCTTTCCTGCATATCACATTTTTTACGTTGCTGATCTGTATAGGATGAACTTTTCCCAGACCCCAAAGATAGATGAAAGTTTTCTTCAGGGTAACTGAAGAAAACTTCAGAACTGACTGTTCTGAAGCCTGCCAGTTTTATTCAAATCCTTTTTTTTTTTTTAATTTTTTTTTTATTGAGCCAACTGCATTGTAGAGTGATTTTTACTCAGAGTATCCCAAAACCCTCACTCAAACCAATAATCATGTGTTGATAGGTGAAATTAGTTTCAGAATTCTAATGAAGCTCAGCAGCTGGGAGACAGACAGCTCATCTGAAGATTAAATGAGAAAAATTGCCACTTTTGCTGGTTCCTTTAGAAACTCATTTACATTCTGTCAGCTCCCATTAGGGATGGGAACTGCGAATATTGAGGGGAATATGCATGAATTCAGTGCTGAAATGGCCAATCGTGATCAGTTTCTTCTTGCTTACCAAGCTGCCAGAAGATTTTATGTAGTTATGCCTTCTGGAAACAGTGGGTGATAATCTGCTTGCTTTCAACTATCTCCTAACATTTTGAATTTAACATAACCAAAAGAACCAATCCCCAGCATAACAAGGAGAACACAGGATAAAAATGTAATCCTAAATCTCGGGATTAATATTCCTGGAGACTTCTATACAGTATTCTGTCCCTTTTGTTTTTCTTGCCCTTTTTTTTCAACCATGTCCATGTAAAGCTTCAGTATTTCTTTTTATGTGACAGTATCAACAGCAATGACAAGAATGGTACCACACTATTCCTTTTCCCCTGTGCTTGTTACAGCCCTGAATTTTTACGTACTTGGATCCTCATCATATTGACAAGTCTTCATGAGGTCTGCTGACAGAGCCAACAGTAGACTAGGAATCTGCAGCATGTAGGTGTTATCCATTTCTCCACCGGCTTTGGTTATATTTATGTAGACCACAAGTAGAGGTGACTGTGCCAATAAAAGAAATGTATTTAAGTATTCAGCCAGGTATATAAAAGACAATGTAAAAGTGAACAGAGGAAGAATAATGCTACATTAAACATGGGCAAATGTGATGCTGTTGTGTTGCAGATTTTTGTTGTTTTCAATTTTCTTTAGATAAAGGTTGTAGAAGGTTAATAAGGGCATGGGAAGGTGGAGCAAGATGCTCAACAAATGTTCTTCTGCTGCACTTGCAGGAGACTTTGATGACAAATTCAGAGTTTCAATGAAACAGCCATATTTTCTGTTTCAGAAATAATTAGGCAAAATCTAAATGGAAAATGATTTTTTTTTTTGTTAGATTTATAGGTTTGAGTAGCTTATTCCTAACAATTCTGAGAAAATAAAATCCTTAATCCTGTTGATTTTTAATAAAGCTGATGAGTAGATTATTATTATTTAATGATTAGATTATTATGAATAGTCTGGCACTCTGAAGAACATACTAGCATCATTGGAATGGAACAAGTCAGTTCTACATGGCATGTTAAATGGCTGGAATCGCACACATAGAAACGTAGCATTTGCATTACACTTATAAAGAGAGAATTATAAAAAGCAAATGATTTTGCAAAAGCAGACATAATAAACAGCTAAATTTATCAGATATTTTGAAAGTGATGCTGCATAACTCTATGGTGATACTAAGTGTGAATACAGAGATTACAGAGAGTGAGAACAATTAGAGTTGTTAAAGGATACTTCATACATCTGCAGATGTAGATTTTCAGCTGGTGCAATCACCTGATAATCCTTGCTTCCTTGCTCCTTACTTCCACCCCTCTAAAGTAAATAAAAAAACAATTCAAGATTTAAAAAAGAGCTAGAAGAATGGCATAAGTTTTGGAAATCCCATTTCAGAGCTTTGGAGTGAAGGGCTTAGCTGACTGACCTTTATAAAGTAGTTTAAGAAATTTCACTATAACATATTCACGACTATTTAAAACACTAGAGAAAACTGAAAAATAAAAATCTCGATACACACTCTACAGATGCTCTACAGAATCAGATACTATTTCAAATGCATGAAACTAACACAAATTAAAAGCAGAAAGAAGATTAATTTAGTTTCAAGAAACAGCACACAGTCTGAATCACTGAAATAGCCAGTACATGCTTGTGGACTCTTCATCACTGAAATCTAAAGTATTCTTTAAAAAAAAATGTACAGTACTTTCCACAACACCTGTGTCAAAATGTATTTAATAAAATACTCGTATCATTTATGCATATGCTTAATATTTCAAAAATCTGAAAGTTATACTAATTCATATGTCCAAAATTTGTAATCTATATAAAAATTAAGTTAATGGGAGCTACCATCCAGACAGCTTTGTCTCTAACCCCGGTAATATCATGGTACAGACTCTTGTGGAAGTTATGTCAAGGTGTGTGGATGCCAGAGAAGTGATTAGAAACACCAAGAATGGTTTCACAAAGGGAAAATTGTGCCTGAGTAATCTGGTGGCCAGCTACAATGAACTGGCCACATCAGTGTATGGGGGAAGAGCTATGGATGTCATCTCCCTTGTCTTCTGTAAGGCTTTTGAAGTGGTCCCACACAACATCCTTGTCTCTAAATGGGAGAGAGATGGGCTTGATGGATGGAATATAAAATGAATAAGGAATTGAACAGATGTCATTTTCCAAAGACTTGCAGTCAGTAGCACTTTGTCCATAAGGAGATTAGTAACAAGTGGTATCCCTCAGAGGTCTAGAGTGGGACCAGTATTATTCAATATATTTATAAACAGACACTGGGATTGAGTGGACCCTCAGCAGGTTTGCAGATGATACCAAACTAAGCAATGCAGTTAATCCACTTGACGGAAGGAATGCCATCCAGGGGAGCTTGTCAGGCTGGAGGAGTAGGCCTATATGAACCTCACGAAGTTCAGTAAGGTCCTGCAAACAGGTCCTGCACCTGTCTTAGTATTAAGACATAATTAGGATGACTTCAAAACTGAGAGCTGATACAGATTTTAATTACACTTGAATCTATGTGCAAGGCTTGTTTTAGAAAGTTAGTGACTGGTAGATATTATTTTTCAAATATTACCTTAAATCATAATGAATAATACTTAAAGATCATTTTCTCGTTTGTCCGATTTGATTATTGATACCTGTAATAGAGTGACTGCTGGAAAAAAGAAAAAAGAGTTGAATTTATTGATTTTTGTCTGGAATTTGATGTATATAGAAGAGATTTACATAGATAAATGTTATGTATTAGCATCGCTGGCATGTCTCATTTTTTTCACTGGCACTCTTAAGTTAAGAAGCTTTCTTCATTAATTTCCATACAGGTCAATGACCTGTATAACAACTCTGTACTATAAGCACTTTTACACTCTATAAAGTGCCTTACATATTAAAAATATCATCTCCGCACAGCAAACTATCTGTTAATGAACAGTTGAATGACTAAAATGCATGTTGATAAATGGATAAAGATTTTGTAAGGCAATTAAGCTTAGTATTATGCTTACATTACTCTGGTATTTGCATTATAAAAGAGTATTGTACAGCCAGAAAAGTGATATGAAGACAGATGTGTTATTATTGTGAAACTCAACAGCCTTCATAACTAACTCCTCTGTTCTGTTTATACCATGCTGAAAAATAATTTGTTTTGAAGCTATAACATTCAGTATGTCAAAAATAAACATTTATAAATGTACTACTGATTTACAAGGGAGGCTAATAAGCATGTGAAAACATATTGGCCATTTGTACCAGATAACTATTTTACAAGAGTGAAAAAATGAAACTGTCATACAACAAGCAAATGTATAATCCTCTCTCAAGTAAGAACCCAAGTTTTTCTGATATAATTGTATTTTGGATGAAATTTTTGTTACTTCTATTTAACATCTGTATTGAAATATTGCCTGAAGAACAACCCATTGCACTACAGGGTGTATAAAATAGAACTCCACAGTCTATGATACAGTATTTATTTGGAAAGAAATATGATAGAGGAGTAAGGAGGTGGAAGTCCAGTGACGGCTTTGCAGTAGAGAGATAGGTTGAATCAAAGCATCAGGTACATGCTAACTTGATGTCGTATTATGCCAAGCACAGTATTTTTTTGAAGTTTAGGAATTCTATTAAAAAAAAAAAAATCTATGTAAATCTTGTAAGTTTTGTAAATCAGCTCTAAATATATGGCATACTTAGGCTCCTGGTAATTTACCTGCAAAATCCATAAGCAGTTTTGGCTTCCTAGGAGTGCAGTTCTGTAAGTGTGGCTCTGCATGGTGCCCAGAGCCATGCTCTTGTGCTGAACAAGCAAGACCTGGAAGTGAATTCAATATAACTTTGAATATATTGCTTTGGGATTTGTGCTAATGTATCTGCATGGTGTTACAGTGTGCACTGTTGACATTTTAGAGATAGATTGGCTGAGGGAGATAACGTGGCTGTCACAGCTGCCAGACACTTTGATTGCCACAGGGCTGAGGATCCCACAGCTCCCCAGTACTGTAACACCAAGCAATTTTTCCATAATGTCTAGTCTTGAACTATGTGGATTGAACCCAGAAACATGGATTCTGGGGTTTCTTAAATGCAAACTTTTTAGACAACCCACATCTTCCACTCTTTTGATAGGGCTCTGTTTTCTTTCACCAACAAGATATAGTTCTTTTGGTTGGGTTTTTTGTTTAACATAATTTTTGTTTAACATAATTTCATGCACATACATCTTTGATTAAATTGAATTTTCCCTTGCTTCACAGTTCTAATTAGGTATGAAGAAGAGAAAGAAGGATGAAATGATGAGAAGATTAATGATGAATTCTTGCTACCTCAGAGCCTCTAGCAGCTACCTTCTTTCAAGCTGTGAGGTAGAAAATGAGAATTCTGGCAATGAAAAAAAGAGACCATAACAAAAAAGTGATAGTAGTTCCCCTAAAGCAACATTTTTCAGCCTTTCCAAGTAGATGTCTGCTTATTCAAAGTTAAATTTTCATTACCACTTCCCTTACAGTTGCTGTAAAAGCAAGTTCAAAAAATGTATCAGTGAGAAGTCAATAGAATTTACTCGTGTGGCTCTGGAAAGGTCATCAGAGAATACTTTCTCCTGAGATTACAGATTTAAGGAGTGGGCAAATGAGATTATCTTCATTTCAGATGAGAATTACATTTTCAGCACTTCAGAAGCACCCAGTTGCCTCTCCTGACACCATAACTCTGGGAAGGTAAAATTAAGTATTTTTCCTTCTCCTGTATCTATTAGATTGTCTACTGTGATCCCCATGTGTTTGGTAATATGCTGAACCTATAAAACATTATTACTGTGGTCAGTTAAGAAGCACCAATCTTTTTTCCACTGTCATTTAAAACTTCTAGGAGGTTTGACAGGTTTGCCCTTACAGAAGCCATACCCTATTGGGCTATAATTGCATGAATGCTGTCTTTAATTAAATTCAAAACCAGTTTCCTTGGAGTGAATATAGGACCCATTGGTCTGTAATGCCAAGGATCATATATGGCTTTTTTATTTCATTTTTAACCTAAGATAACAACTTCCCAATCTTTGAGAACAGTGTGTGGTTTATTAAGGATATATTGCATATCTTCATTGCTACCTCTGCTATTTCACACTTGAGCTCCTTCAAAATTCTTTCATCAGCACCATCTGGTCCCAGTGATTTACTGCCCTTGAGTTTTTTTGAGTTGCTCAATAACATCTTTCTTAGAGACATCAGCCTTTGTTAAGTCCACTCATCAATTTCTTATAAAAATTATCTTGGAGTCAAGAAATTTCCTCATTGCCCTTCATAGCAAATATGAGTGTAGAAAGCTACTTTTCATTTCTGCCTTGCTTTGATTCCTTTGTTCATTAGTTGATAGTTCAAAGGACTAGTATTTGTACTTTTTTTTTGCTGGTTTCTGAAAAAGCTTTAGGTTTCTTCCTGCCTCTTGAAGATGTTCTGATGATCTTAGTCAAACTTCTTCCTCCCTTATTTTCTTCCCTAATTATCGTATTATTTTTCCTTTTGTGCACATTTCTTCTGAGCTTAATGGTAGGACTATGTTTATGTTGATGTGTAGTTATGTTAATAAGCTCTCAAGAAAATGAAGATCGGGTACATTTTGAAGCTGTATAGTATGAAGAATTAGCATATTATTATGAATTTCCTGTGCAGAATGAGTAATACTTTGGTAAGTGGGGTGTGATTTTGCACCTACCTTTCTTACCAAGTGCCTGGGTGAATGAATGTAAAAATTTCCACCTTCAGTACGTCTGTGCATATGTGCTTATGAGCAACATGGGACAGGGAGAAGAGTCTAGGGCAAGACCTCTGGATGGGCAATGATTGGTCTATAAAGAACATCTTTGGTCTTTTTCTTTGTCTCTGATCTCTGCAATTCATAATGACTTCAAGGGGAGCTTGAGCAATGCTCTCGGCATAGCCTGACCAATAAGGTTTGTCAATCCTGGTAAGAAATCCCACGCCCTGTCCTGAGCTGTGAGTGCTGGTCTCAGAGCTGGCCTGGCCTCAACTCGCAGGAGCTGGGCTGGGCTGGTTCAGCTCCTGCCTTGGAGCCACGTGCCTGTTACCTTCCCTGCCTGAGCCTGAGCTCTGCCAGTGCCTCTGAGGGAAGGGTCTGGCAGACCCAGGGGGTCCTTGCCCACATAAGGAGAGCCCCTGTGGCTGAGCTTGGGGAGGCTGCAGGGCCATGCTCATGCTCAGCTGGGAGCAGCCAGATGGCAGGAGCCCAGGGCAAGGAAGAATATAAAAATTGCCTGAGTAGGACCCCCAGGGCTCAGTGGGGGGGACTCTCACCATGAACATCATATTCCTCCCTGTGGAAGTCTTAGATTATTAATGACACATCATGTATCACCTGCGTATATTCATCCAGTGCTTTTTGAGACAGATTGAAACTTTCAAACACAAGATCTAGAGGAACGGTGAATATAAACCAGGAACAGTAGTGGGTTGTTTACATAAAATTTTAATTGAATTATTAACATAGTTTTTTCTGTTACAGCATGATAATTTACTCTTTTAGACTGTTAAAGCACTAACAGACAATAAATTCCTTGCTCCATATATCTGGTTTCCTTTTGCCATAAAAAAATTTTGTATGTAACATTTTTAAGCCTTAAGGCTTGACCCAAAAATTGCCAGCTGCATCTGCTTTGCAACAGTTTACATAATCACTTCTCAACCCCTGACTGCTGAGCCTGCCTCCTGGTTCATCTTAGCAAGCTCCATCATTCTCCAGGTGCCTCATGTTCCGTCCTTCCTTTCATTCCAACTCCTTGCTCTACCCTTTCATTTTCCAAATGTGAATGACTCCTCTCTCACCTCCAGCATCTGGAGGATTTGGGTGACTCAGACTGCAATAGCAGAAACACAGAAAATGTGGGACTTTCTCCAGATGACCTAGCTGCAGGCTGCTAGAGAAACAAAGCCCACTGGAATGAGTTACCACACAAGCAGCAATTACAAAATGATGAGGTCCCAGGATCCTTTTGTAGTTCATTACATATTCAGACTCACATTGTTCCCTAAGAAAGCTTTTTCTCTTAACCAATAATTTTTAACTGTAGGGTGGAAATTTTCATAACACCTGAGAAATGTACTGACTATCCTGATGCAGACAGACATGTTATAAGGATGCAAATTGCTCTCCTTTGATTGTATTACTTCATGAAAAGATACTGTCAAGAGAAACTTTGATGTTCCTACAGTGGCTTTTTTGACTAGGAAAACATGAGATTGATAAACGCTAATCAAATATTGTCCTGATGTTTTACACAACTGTAGCCCAAGCTCCAGCCAAGCATATAGGAAACAATGGAAAGTGCTAGCATACACTGTGACAGCTGACCTTTTTTTTAATCTGGACACAAGTTATTTGGCCCATTAGCATGTTTATTTATTTAATATGATGCAAAAAACCCACTACAACTCAAATGGGTAATTATTATGGCCTATTTGGAATTGCTATATGTTGTTCACATTCTATGTAATATCAACACAGAAGACTGCTACTGTGTCTTCTTTATTAAAATAGTTTCTTTATTCTACACACTGCTGGCACTTAATCTAAAAACAAGCATCCCCTTTGAATTCATTAAATTTGAAAATAAAATGGCAGTGTGATAGTTTGATTCATTATTATAAGCATAATGTTCAAAATTAGGCTTTACTGAATAGCTTTTAAGGACTTAAATGTTAAAAATGTTGTTGTAATTCTAAGCAACTATAAAACATACTCCACCAGGTTGTATTTTGTACAAAAATATGAATAAATACATCAATGCAATCAGTTGGTACTTACACAACTGTCTGCAGACATAACGAACTACACATACCTTGTTTTTTGCGTGTTTTTGTATAATCATATATTGACAACATTAAAAATGGAGGTATGGTATAGAACAGTATACATAAACAATATATCTATGTATACTTCAGATAAATATAAATCTTTGGACTTTGGACTGTCACATCAAGATACATGCATGAAGAATACAAAGGTTTGTATTGACACTTTTCAAACATACTGAAAATAACACTCAAGCAAGAGCTTAGCTTCGAAATGTAAATTAGGTAAATTCTAGAAAGACATATATAAACATATACACATACATAAATACATACATGTATATATGTGCACATACATACATATATATGTATGTAGATATTGCTGCAGCCTTAGATAAAGTTCAGTATTTAATCGTACTATGCAATGAACCAAAAGGAAGAGTTGTACCATCTAGCTTTGAATTTTGAATTGAATCCACATTCACCAATCTGTGAAGTGGTATTCAAAGAGACTTTGCTTGCTTCCTAAACCTGTCCTTTGCCTCCAATCTTGACCTAGTAAAAAACGTGCATATGCACTGAGCATACACATAGTAACTGATGGTCATTGGTTAGTTCACAGAATGGTCTGTTCACTATTGTAATGCACCCTATTATATTCGAATTTTTAAAAATTATTCTTTGTCCTCATGCAATTCATAGCACTTTCTGTAAATAAGAAGAATCATAGAGAAGTCACAAGTAGCTAATCCCATCTATTTTGCACCCAGTCAAAGCTTGATTTTTCTCTATAAGTTTGATCTATGCATTTTAATTTTAAATGATCAGGTGTTAGCATTTCACTCTGTCTGGTGGGAGACCACTTCAAACACTGCACAGCCCAGGCATTAGAGAATTATCTTCCTATTTATTCTCACTTACCTCTATATGATTTTAAAGGTTGTTCCAGATATGCACAAAGAATTTTTTAACTTTTCGGTGCAGCTGTTGTATCTTTGCTAGAGTATTCAGCAAAGTTAAATATGTTTAGCTCTAAAATCTATTTCAAATTGATTTGCTGCTTTAATACTGAAATTCCTAGAACTACCTACAATGTGCAACACCATCACATATTAGTTTTGCTGTGAAGATTAATTGTTCCTATGTGGTGAAATAGGTAATCTAAAACAAAGAGTACAGCTATTTGGGTAAAAAAACAATTGCAGTCACATTAATAGGGATTGCTGAAAAATATTCTAACGATCTAACATTTGTTCTTCACAGAACACAAAAATGTTTCACATTCCTAAAAGAATTAACATTTTCTTAAAACCATATGCTCTTGACTTATAGCCACATTAGCTACTGCAGTACTTTTTCAGCTCTACCAAACTTTAATACAAAAGGTGATCTGAATTTGAATTGGATCCAAGGTTTCTACCCAAATATTGCAAATCCACCAGAATCAGCATCACTAATTCTTTAATAGAACAGATATTTTATGAAACCTGACAACATTAGTAGAGATTTTTTACAATTGCAGATTAAGCCTTTTATGAGGAATCACAAATGACAGTGAGGTTCAATAGAACAAAGATTTCATCTAATATTAGTTTCTGGCAAGTCAATTTACAAGATTATTTTTGCAGATTAAATAAGCTATATTGGGAGGTCACCCTCTTACTTCTAAATCAAGAAAGAGAGACAGTTGCATAATAGCATAATGCTGTAGATATGTCATCAACCAATCTTTCACAATAAGGAAATTAGCTATTCACCAAGAAGGGGTGAATAAAATACAAGGTGTTTTATAATGCAATGAATATCTCTTGGAAGAAGCTGGGGAAAGGCCAGCTGAATATCACTAAGAGTGCAACCTCTCTGTATCTTATCATTCAACCTCTGGAAAATGTAAGATTTTAGCTAAGAGTCAGAGAAGGAAGATGCCACAATTTAGACTGGTTTAGGATCTATCTATTCTGGGCTGCATGATATTCTTAAAAATGTGACTTCAGACTTTGGAATATATAATTAAACAGAAGCTCTCAGTCCATGAGTAGTTGGTGACATACAACATCCAGGCAAAGTAATTAATTTGGATTTGAAAAATGTCACTAAGTTTAAATGGAGTCCTAATGTTTTATGTATATTTATATTTATTTTTTAGAAGTCTAGTTATTTTTTACTTCTAAGAAAAGTTCTGGATACAATTATTCAGTATAATATAAGATATGCATAGAGACTGAGACAAAAAATTCTGAGGAAAAGAAAAGAAGGAAAAAACCACATAATCCAATTTACAGGCAAGCCATATCTTGAATCAAACAATCTCTTGTCTGTCTCCCAGGAACTTCTGCCATACATCAGAAAAATCTGTTTGAATCTCATCTTCCAATTGTCCAAAACCTGATTATCTTGCAGATACAGCACATGCTCACCTCAAAACAACATAGGTTGTTATGAAAAAACCATGAAAAATCAGAAAACCTAGAGATTTTTTGGGCTAACTAAAGAATCTTTCAGTCCTGCTACAAAGAGTAATGGGGCTGAAAAAGGCATCCCAGAGGTCAGCAATCTGTATTTTTTAATTTACTTATTATTCAGATTTACCAGCAATATGAAACACCCATAGAGACTTATTTAACATTGTTATCTATTCAATTAATTTATCACAGTGAGATCCTTGGCCAAGAATGGAACTCAAAAGCAGTGTGATAATCAAAGTAAATATGATAACTGGCATGTTTTTTCCTCACAAAAGCATTTGCGGTTCATCTGAAAGTGCAAATGAATACACACTAGGGAAGGGTTTCCTGTTTTATAACAATGTTTAGTCAGTGACATTTTCTTCCCTCCTACATGCCTACCTCTCAGTACAGGTCATTGCTGGACTGCTTTCCTACATCATGGATGCCCCATGCCTGGCACTGTTCAAGGCCAGGTTGGACGGGGCTTAGAGCAGCCTGGTGTAGTGGAAGCTGTCCCTGTCCATGGATGGGCCATTGGAACTTGATGGTCTCCAGAGTCCCTTCCAACCCAAACTGCTCTGTGATCTTTAACTCGTTTATTCCAAAGACTTTCTCTGATTGATAGAAACCTCTCCAAATGCGTGTTTTCTTCTCTAATGCCATGTGACTGCAGTTCCTGGTTGGCAGGTGGTGAGAAATGGATTGCTTTATTTTTAAAGTAAATGTGCATAATCGCAGTGTTCTTGTTTCTGATGGTAAAATCGGTGGGGAACTGGGGGCCAGTATAGTAGCAAATGCAGTATCTACAAATTTTGCTAGCTGGAAGATGTAACGAATAGAACTACAAAGCTCAACTAGCCTTTGAAATTAACCATAAGTGGTCCTTTTAAAACAATCTTAGGCTTTGACTGCTGACCACTGCAGAAGAAAATTGAGCACCAGATTTTTGAAAGAATGAGAAAAATGAGGAGGGGGGAAAGAGGAACAGTAATGAAGACATGGAAGATTTTTTAAGCAGCATTTAGTCAATCATATCCTTCATCCTTCTAATTTTGTTGCACTTTTCAGTTTTCTGTTTAAAAGACAATTTTCCCTTAACTGCTTCAAGCTAATTTTTGTGTTATACCTTCTATTGGTTATGTGTCTCACATACTTCAGTTCTCATTTCTTTCATTATCTTCTTGTTCATTGAGCTATTCTCCTTATTAATTTAATTATCTGCTTTTGCTTTCCTTTCATTCAGTTTTACCTTCACTTGTCCGTATAGTCTTCTGTCATGCCAGTTCCCTGCTGTTTAATTCTTACTCCTTTCCAGCACAGGAAAAGGAAGCGTTTGCCTTGAGTCCAGTGGGTTTTGGAAGGACCTTAATCTATCATTAAGATTTTCTGTGACAGGTGAAAGAGTAGCTTACCCTTGCACTACGCCATGAGTGGCTGGTGCTGACGTCAGGAAAAATTCTTCCTTCATCTGTGGTATGTAGAAAATTTACTGCATCATTGACTACAGCTTTGCCTACAGCACTGACTACACTCACTTTGGTGGGTTTGGCGTGATCCCCCCCATCTTTTTGTAAAATTTATTTTTGGTGGGGTGTGAAACAGTAATAAGAATTCCAGAAATCCAAGATCAAAAAGAGAATCTGGGACCCACACTGTAATACCCCTCACTAACTTGCTTAGTCCACTATTTCTCACTACCTTGCTGACTTTACCCTGTCATGTGCAAGCCTATATCCCATAGAATTATGGAACTAGAGTAATCTAGAGTATGAATAACATGGACACTACTAATACAGTAGACATCAGTTTTGATTTTGGTAGTAGTGAGTCCATTCAGACCTCTGTGCACTACTTAAAACCTCAGAGTCTAATCTCCAACCTTCTTATTGGAAAATTTCCAAGGTAGTAAGGTCTCTCTTTTCCTTCTGGAGAGGACCCACATTTATTCCTAATCTTTCTCTTGCTTGTAACATCTCTACAGAAGCCCTTCCTGTTATCCTTAATTTCCCTGGCCACATTCAATTCTTACTGGACCTTGGTTTCCCTAAACTTGCCACTATTGCTTCCCATGCAATTCCCCTGTATTCCTCCCAGGCCACTTATCCATCATGTCTACTTCCTGAAAGCTTCTTTTTTCACTCTGAATTTGCACAGCAGCTCCTTATTTATCTGAGGCCTCCCAGCATTTTTGTCCAATTTTCTCTTGTTGATATGCATTGCTCCTGTCCTTGGAGGAGATGATCCTTGAAATTCAGTCAGCATTCTTTGGACGCTTTACCTTTCAGGGCTCTATCCCACGGGACTCTACTGAGTAAGTTCGTGAAGACACCAGAGTCTGCATTCCTGAAGCCAAGGGCAGTGAGCTTTCATATTTTTCCTGATTTCCTTTAAAGTTTTATCATATTTTAGTGACTTTGGAGAAGAAGCTATTGGAGAAGAAGAATGACCTAATAGTAAAACTGGAATTAGGATTCAGGTCTTTGGAGTTTCGTTCCTGTTTCTATGTACTCTGAAGAAAACAGAGAAATTAAGTCTCGCTAAATTGCAATTTCTTTATTTGGAAAGAAAGAAAATTCTATATTTCTTTATTTCTATCTGGAAACAGCAGCCTAAGACACTGGCTGGGTAATTCTCTGTCAAAGCAATAAATGATGACTTTACACATATACATACACGTATATATGCCTAGACATTGAACAGTTTGACTGATCTCAAACTGTCTGGCTCAGAAGCAACTCCTAACATTATAACTGGTTTGTCTTGAATATCTGGATTTTAAATGGAACCAAGTAAGAGGCAGAATTCCATCAAAAAGTACTAACAAAAATATATCTGCCAGTAAGCCGACTGGATGCTAATTAAATCTTTTCTCCCCTGCCCTAGTCATGAATCTTAACTTATTCTTGGACGAATATCAAAGCTAATAATCATTTTACTACTTCAACACTCTCTTCAGAGCAGTACCAAAAGTGGACCAAGGATGAATAGAATTCACATTTTGATTTAGTAATAAGGTATATATATTCACAAAGACCTTTCCCCCGGCAGATAAAAATATGATAAATTACTATTTTATTTCAGGTTTAGTGTATTCTCTACTTATTTGGCCCTATTGTTGAAAATGCTTCCATATGTTCCTGAATGTAAAAAACGTCTGCAGTCCCACTAAGTTGATGGGATAATCCATACACTTTTGGTTAAACAACAGTGTTTGCATAAGAGCTAGAAGACTGAATTTGTATGAAGTTGTCACTTGGACTGTCAGCCATATGAGCAGATTACTCATTTGACAACAGTGATTTACAGAATTCATCTAAATTCCTTTGAGCTCGGTTTTCATAATTTATTTCATAGGGCAAAAGAAATAAATGGGCAAGTAGAAAGTATTTTTCCCTTTCCCCCCCCCCCCCCTCCCAAAATTAAGTCAACTTCCTGAATTATGGAATTTTATCCCTGGACTTTTCAGTCAAGTATCTTGAAGGAATGAATAATTTTTTCAGTGTTAACTTTCTCCTGATTTCCTTCACTGCTTCACTCTCCATGGAAAACTACAGAAACTTGTACTGTGAAGCGCAGCTGGGAGCAGGGCAGCCTAAAATGTTTTCTGTATTTTCCTCCTGATGATATAGCAGAGAAGGGAAGTGAATTGCAGTTAATAATGTGCCCTTTGTGAGTACTTGTTCCACCCTTACTGCTGTGGTACCCTTTACCTTACATCCTTTTAATGCTGACACAGCTTATTTATAAGTTAAAATCATATCCAGAAGAGAGTCATGTTTGTGTTCAGTAGTAAAACAGACAAAATCTCAAATTTCTCCTAAGTCAGAATTATATTTTCAGATCCATGAGAGGCTAAAACTCAGATGGGGCACTAAATTAACTTAGTGCAGAGATTAACTTCATCAGCTGATACATGGAATGTGCAGGATATTAAGATATATAACTATGGACCAATGTCTAAAAAATCTGATGTTACTGTAGACTGCATAGAATGTCAATATATTCACTTCTATCAATAATAGGTTTATTTCATGTTAAATTCACATCATTGTCATTATCCTCCCTAGGGCATTTTAGAGTTTTATACAATAATGAGAGTCATACTTTATCCTTAAATTTACTTGTTACCCCAACCCCACTCCCAGATCCCCCTTGTTTCCCTGTTCTGACACTCTCCCTACAGCACCAGCGTCATTAAGCTTTTCAGTGCCAAAAAACTGGCACAAATAGTGGTCTGAACACCTACAAATTCAATTATTCACTGAAATAGCCTGCAGACAGAGAAGCGTGTATATCATAGTTTTACAAAGAAGAGAAATTGATGAAGAAACATGAAGTATCTTGTCCAGTACCATGGAGCTGTCAAAGTTAGTGCCAAGGTTGGATTCACTCATGATTCATATCCCTGTTCTCTAAACACAAGAAGATATCACTCGAGGTCCATGAAAGCCCCGACTGCAAAAGAAAGGAAACCAGCATGTTTCTGCAATGTCTCATAACACTCTAAAATCTTAGGATACAAAGAAACACAGGTGAGCATGGAGCAGGATGTGTGTATGAAAGCCATGGTTAAGTCATAAAAAGGAACAGTTGCTTGGGTCAAAATCTTGCATTTGAAACTGCAGGAGCACAAGGCAGAAGCATATAACACTCCATGGAAAACTCCAAGTTAAAAAAATTTTCAACCCAAAAGATAAAGAAATCCAAGAAAATTATCATAAAAGCATTCGGCATTTATATTTGGAAACTGGCATGGGTTTAAAGCAGAAATTGTCCTGGACTTCAACAAGGACATAGAATATGATCTAATATTGTGTCTTCCTTGAAATTTATCAGTCATAATTCAGATGTCTATTTCTATTTCTCACTTCAACCTAAATTGGTATTTTGATCAATTCTACTTCAGGTCCTCTCTTCCAGTGCTCTCTTTAAATCACAGATTATTCAGATGCACCTGGCTGATTCACATTTTAAATCTCTTCAGATTTTAAGTCTCTTCAAGTTTAATTTAGCTCACCATTTCTACTGTTCACCTAGACCTGCATCAGGTTTTTGAATTGTTTTATTTTCACTGTCTGCTTCAATTTCTGGACTTATTATAAGTTTTACACCAAATTTTCGATCACCTATCTCAGACATCTATTTTTACATCTTGCTGTAAATCACATCAACTTTCATACTGATACAAATTATATGACCTATTACTTGTTCTTGGTTTATTGACTTAAAAATGATTTCCAGTTTGTAAAAATCTCTGTATATTTGTTATGTTTGCAGTACCTTTATGTGTCATGCTGAATTAAATGTTAAATTGAAAATTATTTTCCATATGGAAATATTGTAACTGGCAACATAGAATTCTTAAAATAAAATGTTTTTCCTTAACAAAGACCTAAAACAAATCTTCTGAAATTAATGGGAGTCTTTCCAAGTTGCATTTAGGAAAAATGCAAGGACAGCATTTTAAAAGAAATATACTCCCACATTATTAAACCCAGATCCATTTTCACAGGAAAGATCAAATATGAGATAAATTTAGGATAGAAGTTAAATTTTAAAATAGGCATAAATTATAAACTGATGCTATTTTAGTAACACCTGTTTCTAAATGACAAGATAAGTAATGTAAGCAAATACAGCTTACCAAGCTGATCTGAAAGAAGGAAGACTACGTTTGACTTAATCAGAAAGGCAGAAGAGAGTTGATTAACTCCACTACAGTTACTTATCCAAAAAATAAATATATCTGCCTTTTTTTCTACCCTGAAGACAAAGAATGTGGGGTCAGAATTGGTGCTATGCCCAATGTTCTACCAATCTTAAACAGTCTGGATTTTCAGCCATGTACTACCTGCTATATAGTTACATTTTTCAAGTTAAACATGGACATGTTAGAATCTTATTACTCAGCTACACAGAAAAATAGATTGACGTGCAGACGACATTCTGTCAGCTTGGGGGACTTTCTGCTATTATCGTGAATTAGGCTTCAAGTTGGGTGTCCTGTTACCTGAGATACCTGAGCTAGTTCCCTTCAGAGCCAATGGAAAGGAAACAGCATGTCATGGTGTGTCTCATCTCATCAACTGAATGACAGCCTAAAAATTTCTATTCCTTTGGGAACAAAAAGTACTGTCTAAATAAATCCTAAGGCAGTTAGCTCAGGCATATAATTCTGCACTAAAGGTATCTTCAGCTAAGCAAGGTGCAGCCCAGCCATTGTGCATAAAACACAATGCAATGCACAGGAGCTCCCACAGGATGAGTATTTCCATTGTGGTCTGGTGTAAAATGATGTGGCAACACGGCTGATGGTTTGTGCTGATCACAGTGCTTAAGTTATATCCACTTGATACATTAATATATGAGAATGATCAGCATCCATACACAAAAAGATTCAGATAAATCCTAATCTGTATTAAATGGAAAATGGCTAGATAGCAAAATCAAATAAACAAACAAACAAAAGCAATGGTTTTCAAATTAATCTGTTGGTCATAAGTGTGAACAGCCCAGACTTCCAAGGATGGGATTGCTCAAAATGTGCATAATAATAATGTGATCAACAAGAGTATATAAGTACTTTGTAGTACTGTGATGACATAGCCAAATTAAATATACAGATATTTTGCACAAATACATATGCAGTGTGTCAGCCTTGACGGACAAATGAATATTTGTGTGTTGGATCCTAGGAGGAATCCAAATCATGGTTCTTTCAAGTTAGAGAACAACGAAGAAGGTAAGCACAAGGAACTGTGAATAAATAGCACTTATTACCAAGTCCATGAGGATGACTGGGAAAAAAAACCCAAGCAAACAAAATAAGTAGCATGAGGAGCAAATAAAAGCTCCTTTTGGGGTGCAGGATTGAGCAACATAAGTGCATCTGGAATAAGCGAGGAAGATGAGAGAAGATGACAATTCCACTTCATTGTCTGACTTCTTGTGTCAAAGACTTATCAAGCCTGCTCACCCTGGTTACAGGAACTTAGTGCCACTGAGGGCCATAGCTGTTGATCCTAACAATACAGAATCAACTCTACAGACCTGATTTATTGGTGTTATCATCACTCCCAAAACAGTTTCTAATTCCCTAAATGATACAAATCTTAGTCTATAGGCAAATATATTCAGTTGCAATACTCACAAAATTAGTATATAAATTATTATTACTTTGAAATAGATATGTCCAGAGACTTGTTCAAAATAACAAAAACAAAACCCAAAGCTAAAGCGTGTGAATTACAACTGCTGCAGTTAGCTGTGTATCAGAAATTCCTTAGTGTCTTGGAAAAAACATGGTATATTTTAAAATTATCTGGTTAAAATTAGAGGCTTAGAATAATTATAACAAGGACCACTGAATTGTTGTTTCTTAGTGCATAAAATGAAATGCATAATAAATCTACTTATAATATAATAGATGCCTAACCATGACAATGTTTCCAATCAACAGTATAAATATTTTAGTAAAAACAGTTTTTCAGGGACTACCAAGAATTCTTCAGTGACACAGGAAGTTTGTCAAATCAGTAAGTTTTCTTAAAGAGAAAAAGAACTTTTTATTAGGCCTGTCTCCTTGGGGTGTAGACAATGAA
The DNA here is from genome assembly GCA_013398115.1 of Falcunculus frontatus. Classification (NCBI taxonomy): domain Eukaryota; kingdom Metazoa; phylum Chordata; class Aves; order Passeriformes; genus Falcunculus; species Falcunculus frontatus. The sequence continues at coordinate 345,792 of VZRV01001914.1, forward strand.
GTTTTTGTTACCTAAAGTAAATGGGAAGGCAGATACAGAAAGAACAAGATTGTCAGGACAGATTCTTTGTCCTTTTAATACAAAGATATTTCCTTTACTCTAAAGAAAACTCCTCTTTTTCCTTCTCCATCCTTGCAGCTCTTCCCTAGGAAGATGAAAAGGTGATCAAAAGGCTTTGACATTTCTTCCTTCTCCTTCAGTCTTGGATCAGAGCTGAAAGTCCTGCTGTAAACAATGCCTTCTGCCCCTGACTGTAGGAGATAAGATGGAAAACTTGGTGGGGGAAAGAAGTGAATCCGCCACTCACCAGCTGATGAAAACGAGATTGATGTAGGGCTTACATGTAAAAATGGAATCTGTGAAGTAGGTAGAATAGGTGAGAAAATGCAAGAACTCGACAGCTTGATTGATGAAATGAAAAGGAATTATGGTCTGAAGGGACAGAATTGTTTTGAGGAACAGGTCTAATTCCAGAGGATGAGCATGAACAAATCCTTCAAGGCTGTCAGGGTGCTAAGCAAGGACCAAAGTAATCTTTCTGACACATGCAAGGCAAATTGTATTGTTACATAAATCGCTTCAGGAATGAACAGGAATTCCAGAAGCAGAAGACAGAAAAAAAGAAGTCCCCACAAAACTGCTCGGTTGTATGTTCATCTCCTTTCAGTAACCTGATATTAAAGACTGAGTAAATGGCAACATCTCTTAGAGCTGATTCCGACCTAGGTGTGTGATTGAGCAGACTGTGACAAACAGGTTCAATCTGGACAGATAAGCACTGAGTTCTATATCTTCTTGCCAACTGGCGACTTGCTGTATTTTTATTTTCTGTTTCATTCGACTACAGATTTTCACAAAAGTTGTAAGAACTTCAGAAGAGGCTCAGTTGCCTCAACTTAAACCTGCAGTTCCATTTTAGACACTCTTAAGTCTAACAGATGTGACAAAAGGAGTAAATCGGTGTGTACCCTTCTGCAGAGGCTGCTGGAGATCAGGTGGTGTGACATCTCTATTTAAGTACCTTGGAAATACAGGCGCAGGACAATATAGGGGGCCCCAGAACTGTAAACCACCTACCAGTGATCAACCACCTCTTATCATTGGAATATTGTGGTAATACAACAAAGAATGTGTATCCAACATAAGAGAAACGCATCATAGACAACAAATTCACATCTTTGTAGACTTGCAGACAACTGAAGTATGAGCAAGGTGTAAAGTGTATTAGGAAATATAAAAATGTTCTTAAGCAACTCCTAGAGGAAAGAAGGAAATCACCAAGATCACCATCATAGTCTCCAGAAACCTGAGGTTCCGAATAGAATGGAATAGAATAGAATAGAATAGAATAGAATAGAATAGAATAGAATAGAATAGAATAGAATAGAATAGAATAGAATAGAACAGAATAGAATAGAATAGAATAGAACATAACATAACATGATATGATATTATATATATGATACGATACGATACGATACGATATGAGTTGATATGATATGATATGATATATAACATAACATAATAATATATATATATTCCCTCTTCTGCCTTGTGCACTGAAATTGAATGGTACAGAGGGGCATAGAATAGACGAGCAATACAGCAGGGAAAGTTAGTTTGTGCATTTATCTTTTTAAAGGCACATGTTTTGAACTATAATTGTTAGTATCATTGTAAGTGGAGTAGAAATAATTCTTTAGTTAGTTTGTTAGATCTAACACTACAGATATGTTCTTGATTTTGAGTTTAAAGTGTGTTCAATTTATTCCTAACATGCTTTGGAATGGGAAAGGCTGGTAGGAATTGGATAAAGGAAAACTACTAAACTGTACAAGTTAAGAATAAATAGATAAATAAATAAAAAACCAGACAAATAGATAAATAAATAAAATAAATAAATAAAATACCCACTTTGGTTGAATGAGGACTGTGTGGAATGACATCTTAATCTTAACTAATCAAATTATCTTGGAGGTAGAGTTGGGATAGAACACCGTTTTGTGAGTTGGTGAAAAGGCCTTTTGACCCAAGCAAAGCAAGGACTCTTCATGTCTAATCCTGGGTGCAAGACCTGATGAAGAGGTTTAACGTTATCATGTGCAGGGAATAGAAAGCTCTGAATAAAATGGAAACAGATTTTGTTTTATGTTCACTGTAGGTTCCTCATTTTTTAACACCTGACAGTGAGTTTTTCTGGAATAAGAAAATTTATTATAAATTTGAATGTTCCCTGTTCTTCTACCTCACTTACTCTGAAGATGTGTGGCAGAATTGTCAGCACATATACCATTACTCAGATGGATTTGGGTGTTTGTGCAGAAAATACTTCAGTCCTGTAACTATAAATATTCCTTTACACTGAATTAATTCCTAATTCCATAAATGCTTCCATAAGTTTTAGCTGAAACTATTCACTACTTTACATGATTTTAATTCCATAACCTGTCTAAAGGCAGCTTTGTTAATTAGACTGAGCTAGCTATAGAAACAGTGGCTATTTTCATTGTTGTGATTATACACTCTTCTTTAAGAATGACAAAATCATAGAATCATTGAAGTTGAAAGAGACCTTCAAGATCATCTAGTCCAACAGTAAACCCAGCACCACCAAAATCACCACTAAACCATATTCTCAAATGCCTCATCCAGACCCCTCTTGAACACTCTGCTAACTCCCTGGGAAACTTTTTCAAATGCCTAACCACTCTTTTAGTGAAAAAAAAAAAAAAAAATTCTGGTATCGAATCTGAACCTCTCCTGGCGCAAGTTAAGGTCCTTTTCTTTTGTCTTTTTGCTCAAGACTAGGTAGAAGTTTTTCAGATAGTTGAGAAAGGTCGATGAGGTCCTCCCTGAGCCTTCTCTTCTCCAAACTAAAAAATCACCAAGCTTTCTTCAGAATTTAAGAAATGAAAATCTTTAAGAAGCACGAGGAGCAGAGACATTTGACATCAGCACCTTATATACAGCAAGGGCAATTTCAAAACACCTGAATCCTGACAGCAAAAAATGACAGTAAAATGCAATATAAAGTTTACTGCTTTGTTAAGAACATGGCTCAAATGGCCTGTAGATTGACCCTGGTTTTAATTTTCGTGAACAACTTAGAAATTTTTTAGTCATCAGTTATAATATTGAGGAAAGCTAAATTTGTACATTTCCTTTTACAATTTAGAGAGAGGCTTAACTCTTCTTATTTTTAATCACACCTCTACTTTGGTTACAGTTTAAAATCTGTGATCCAGAAATCCCTGAAGCTTACAGTGTTTCTTAGTCTGCTGAAAATACTTTTGCCTTTGGCTGCCCTTAGGGTTGAGGCTAGAAGAGCACAGGGAAGTGTGCCAAGATCTTGGACAGATGCACAAAGAACTCTACTGGGCCTGTGGTACTTTAAAACATTTTCCTTGAAGGAGGGCAAATAATCATCAGAGTGTTTGAATACTGGGAAAAAAAACCCCAACAAATTCAGTGAGAAAAAGTAATAAAATAGGAAGTACTTGTATTGCTTTAAAGCTCTTGTGTTCTACAACTGGGCAAAAACGTTCAACTCTTTTATTAAATATGTAATACCTCTGACAATATAATCTATGAATGAAGTGTTAATAATTATTTTGCTCAAAAGCAAAAAAATCTCCTTCTGGTTTTACTAGCTTCTAGATATTATAGTAAATTTTTTTTCCACCACAAACATCAATAATTTTTACATTTCCTTAAGAAGCAATTTTTTTGCTTTATTTTCCTCTCCTCATCTTTAATCTTGGTTGCAACTAAAAAGGTCAGAATCCAAAAGGTAAATGAAACAACAGCATTTTTCTTAGCTCTGTAGCATGCAAGTTGATGTACATACAGTGTACACTGTCATTGTCAGTGATCATTACTGTATATATTCAGCAATCTGAAGTGTGTTAGAGCAGCAGCTTAGATTGTGTTCAGTGTGTGGTACCTACAATTCTGCTTTCTGTCTGACACAGTTCAGATGAGGATGTGAAACTCTAATAAGAGATACAAAAAAAAAAAGCCAGGATCAAAAGTAGTTCACAAAAGGCTGGTACTACAATTGTAGCTATCTACAAAGATAAAAAAACAAAAAAAAACCAACATCAAATTATATTAAAGCACTTTCTGAAGCATTTATTTTTGAAAAAAAAATCTGCTGAAGTAAACATTTTTATGGAAATATAGGGAATATTTTTATAAAGGAATAATATTTTTTTATTTTAAAGGAAGCCTTAGAGTGCTGAAAATCGAAAAGTAAACATATACAGCTTGGGTGTCCTAAAGAGAGTCTAGTTTTCCAGGTGCTTTGACCTTCCTTAGGGCACTCTATCACTCTGCAGTCTGAGAAATAAATTAAGTTTGGATGTTTGGTGTTACCGAGGCTCCTTGCATCCCCTTGAGTGAATCTGGTCATTGTTCTTTAAATCATTTAATTAAAAAATATTAGTTGCATCCCTAAACTGCAATGTTTTTTGCACCTCTCAGGAAGACCAAGTGCTCTGACTCCTTGAAATGCTGGATTTTACTGGAATCATCACAGTCACTGTAAAAGTGATGGTTTCCAGATGAACAGGAAAAAAATAGGTTGGCACAAGCAGCAGTAAACAAAATATAGCAGCAGGCCAGAGCAGGAGAAGAACCAAAATAGACAAAGCAAGCTGAGAACATAAACATGACCTAGTATGTCATTCTAAAAATGACAGACACTCAGGACTGCTAACTATTTACCAGTCCTGCAATTTGCTACTTTTGATGACTTTTAAGAGGAACAGTACAAAGCTCAGAGATTTAGAGCATTGCAAGCAGTGTAGAGGTTCTATGCTACTACTCTTTAGAGAAATTAATTTTATTCTATTCAGGGAAAAAAGGGGATGTGATAAGCATGTCAAACTAACAGGGAATTTTGGCTTTATATTTGCTTCAGGTTAAACAATAATGGGTATTTTAACTTCTGGACATGCATGTTATACAAGATATGTAGATTTTTGTGTCTTTGTTATGCCTCAGCTGGGTTTGTGGACAAGTAAAAGCAAACACCATAGGGATGCATATTGAAATATACTGTTGGAACATGTAAGCAGTAAGATAAATAAGTGTGTGTTTCTGATATTGCATAGGAAACTTACTTTGTAAAGTTCAAGAACGAACAGAAAATATATATTTTCTTACAGGAAATTAGAATTTTAGAAAAAAAAATTCTGCACTTCGTGTTTATCATATAATGGCAATGTTTATTTTAATGTAGGTAGAATGAGATGTTTATATATTTAAATCTCATGGTTTGTTGAGCCACATGTAATAAACTCAGTGAATCACTGTATTTGCAGCCTTGAGAAGAATTACTTATAATCCCATATCCACAACAAGCTTTAAACACTTTAATTTGCATAGAAAATGCAAAAGCATTTTCCAGATCTTGACTATCTCTGAAATATAAATAATTGCGTTTTCAGTGGGAAGAAGCTGGTATTTTGCTTGTCTATCATATGGTTGAGTAGTGACTTCCTCCATCCCTGGTGATGACACAAGTGATCTTTCTTCTTCAGTCTTTCTTCTCAGTCTGTCCTCTTAAGGTAACAGAGATACCACCCCTATGAATTACTTGGTACCTTAAAAAGTAGTAGAACATACTGCTTAGAGTCACGTGAGTCAGCTGTGGTAAGGTAAAAAATGCCAGCAGCTTCCATGCCCTGTGCCTGTGCTTTATAGACTATTCTCTAGATGAAAAGATCTAGAAATATCTACATAAACCGAAATGCCCATAATTCAGTGATATACATACATTTTTTACAGTCTAGCAAGAGAAATATTTAAATGGATGTGTGCTTAAAATTTTTCTGGATACAAGTAGGTCATAGCTTCTCCTTGTTTCCCTTGACCAAATTCAGATAAACAATCAGGGCTTGATCTTTGTCTTCATATTGTTTTCAGCACATGAAGCCATTGAAGACATTTTCAGCCAAGAAGAGTACAAAAATAAGGGTGTAGAAGTTTACGAAGACAGTCATGAATATATCATATCAGAGACAGGATAGGATACTACTCTAGGATATCATCGATGTTCTTCAATTTAAAAATGCATTACTGTGTCACCATATTTCTTCATATAATGTGTTCATACAATTTTCTCTAATTGTAAATGCACCATGACAAAAGATTTGTGATTCAATTTTTCATATATTTCTATATTTCTATGAAGCTCAGCAATAATAATAATTCTATGATGAACAGAAATTTGCAAATTCATTTTTTTCTTTATTTACTCTTCTGATTGTTATCCTTAAACAAATATAAAAGAACACTGAGTCAGCAGTAGGTAAATTCTCTTCAGTACATTGGATAGTTAAGCGTATTATGCAGTTGGACTAGATATGCTGGTAATTAGAGTTATTGAATCTGGCTGGAAACAATTACATTAATTTCCGTTGATTTTATCTCAGTGCACAAAAACGTTATCAAACATAAAGATAAATGCACAAAATCCCACTAATATAAGGTTTTATTAAGGCCTTAATACAAAACTAGTCAATTAAGGAGAGAATAAAATAGCCTATATTTTTAATGGTGTCTCTTTGTTTTTCTCTAAGCTCATGATGAGAGGATGTAGGCCTGGATTCAACCTTGGTGTAACTCCACTGAAGTTAGCTGAGATACACCAAACGTGGTTTTGCCCCAGAGGATTTTAGATTCATTTATTTTAAATGAAGTCTATACATATTTTAAAATGAGCATTGCCCTTCAGAATGCCAAAGTAGTCAGTGTAAAAGGAAAGACATCCTGAAAGAGAAAAGAAAGTGTGTGTGATATGAAGTATTTTAGGGCAGAAAGTCAAACAATTTAACCACATTTCCAGCCTCATTCATCTGACTCACTTTGCTTATGCAATGCCTGTGAATTAAACGCTGGTAAAGATAGGAGAGGGCAAATCATATGCCCCTTGTGCTTCTGATTGACTTGAAACCTTCCTAAAAGGGACTGCATCATTCACTTGTTGGGCATGATGTCATACTCAGAAAAATAGAAAGCAAGAGATTATGTCTTTAGATAAGATGCCACCCCCCAGGACAAAAGGGGAAGTAGAGTCTTTAGTTCACTTTTTTAATACATTTACAGCCACATAACTCCTGTCTGAAGAGAGTTATAGGCTGCATAGAGGTGTGCATGTTCAATCTTTCCTCCAAATCTTCCTTCCCAGTGTGTAGAAACATGGGAGAAAATGCAGAGGTCATGGAATGCTACCTTACACTGCTGTCAGAGATGGAAGTTAATTTTTAAAAGGATGAAAGGATCAGTTGCTGTGTTCATATTGCTACATGAATTCCAGATCTAGCAATGAACTTTAAAGTGTTCAGAGTCCCCTCTTCCATCTACCCTGTTGTTTTTTAGCCTAGTGTATGCCCTAGAGTCCTGCTCTTGGCTTCCAGCTGCTGCTTCAAAAGACTGCCAGTCTCCTGACATTCCTGAGTTGTGTCTGTCAGCTTCATGATAAGCTATGAGACATCATAGGGAAAAAAATAAATGGCTGTAGCTGGTTGTGTATGAGCTACTGTACCTCCTTCTATGAAACACAAGGAGGGTATCACTGCTATCTGCTATAGTCTGAGTGGTATGGAGAGGAAGGCATAAAATATGTTCCCTTTCTGCCGTCAGTTGTAAGGACTGGATCAACTTGCATGTCAGGCTACAGTAGAAACCATATCTCCATATCAACCATAGTTACAAGACTCTTTCCCTGAGGCAAACAGTGAATATGAATTCTTCCTTCTTGTGAGAGGTTAATAAGGGAATACAATTCCTCTGAAAAGTAAGGAGCTTTTTGTCAATTTTTGTTTGTGTGTTTTTATGCTTATGCAAGTCTATTCTCTTGCGTCCTCTTGTTCAGCAGGATTAAGCTTTCCTATAGTAAAGGCAGTGCTTTAGGAATCGTGGTAGGCAAATTTACAAATATGTACATTATATCTAAACAGGGAAGAAGAAGAAGCCTGTTGGTCTGTAGCCAGCCTCCCCTACCAGTGAGCACACATACTACTCTCAGCATGAAATTATAGCCAGCTAGGATGTGTGAACATGCTGCTTCTGTTTTACACAAGGAACTCTGTGATGTTCTTCAATATGCTTTGCCTGGAAGAATCACTATGAAAAGTCAAATCACTAACACTAATGACATAATCAGGTTGAATTTAGTTGTATATTTGAAGACCTACAGTTTACAAGTGCTACATATTTTGTTGGCTATGTCTCTTCTTGCATTAATCAATTAATTATCAATAATTACAGCAACTACAAGTAACCTAAAAGTCAGTACTGAGACATCAGGCCCTGGGTATACCAATGTTAGGAAATTACTATTAATTCACAACGGATTAATTTTTCGTGTTACCTCTGCTACAGGCTGGAAAGCGGGAACCAAAAAAGCCAATGTCCCAAAGGACAGGAATTTGAGGGTCTGATAGCAAAACACATTAAAGAGAAGGAAGGTTAGAGTTAACATAGGTGTCATAAATATGTCTCTTCCCTTTGCTTAGGTACTAAGCTGATATGTTGAATTAGGCATTCAGGTAAGATTTGTTTTGAGACCAGAAAATCTCTCGTACAGGTATTTGAGTCAGTCTGTTACAAAGGTTAAACTATGTCTCTCTTGTAGAACTGGCTGGATTTTGATCCGTAGGTATTAAACAGAATGAAAGATGCGATTTTTTACCTTAAATTCTTATCAGTTTTTTCTGAGTTCTATAATGAGTTTAGAAAAAGAACACAGTAACAGAGGGATTGTTACACAATTATTTTGAGATGAAATTTTGCAGATTATGTTTATGCTGGCATGCTTCTAGAGCAGCAGGTACAGACACGAGTGACTGGGAGACTACCAGCTATGCTGAATGCATGAAGAAAAATACTTCTTCCTTCCTGTATTCTCAATTTTTTATTAGGAAGATTGATACTGGTTTCTCATGTTAAGTATTACAGATACATTAAGAGCCAGAAACTCTTACTGAATTACTTCCTTTTAACACAAATAAGTGTGTGAACTAATTTCATCTGACCTGCAGCCAGAGAATGCTTATATTACCAGCCACTCTTTCCTATAACTTTTGTCTTCAACTGCAGGTTTCATTTTGATTTCAGGCATGGTAAAGACAGAGTAATCTGTAATCTGCTACATAAATCTAAACTTAATTATTCTTAGATTGAGGAACACTATACTGTTTATCATTTATTAAAAATAACAGCTATTGCAGAACCAAAGCAGATGTTAACACTAATCTAACATAGTTAATTGGCTCATCTATTTTGATATCTAGAATTAGACCTCAACAGAACTAATAATTTGGAAATTAAGAGCTCAGATCTGAAGCCATATTTAGATAGATGATCAGGTATCAACTCTTGCTGGGAGGTAGAATTTTTTGGGGGGGGGGGGATTGCTTTGTTTTTGTTTAAGTAGGTTTTTTGTTAAGTATTGCTGTAAATTGCTGATTTTAATTTTCTAAGGGGAAAAATGCAAAAAGAGGTTGTCCTTTAAATTTTATTAAGTGAAAAATGCCTACAGTTCGTTGTCTCACTCTTTCACTAAGGACAGTACTCAGTCCTGTAGAGGTTCTTTATAAGCAGCACACTCAATTACTGCTCTGTGCGGTATTCTGACCTTTTTATTGGTGCCCTGTATGTCCTTTTCACTACATCTGGGATATGCTAATCAGACTTCTGACACAGACTGAAATTTATTGATCACATTATCCCTGAAATGTTTTTGGGTTTGGTTTTTTTTTGCACTGGCTCAGCTCCCTGTTCCTTCTGCTGATTAAAAAATGTGATTCCACACCAAACAGTGCGTGTCTTTAGTTGGCATTAACTTGTGAATTCATGCCCTGAGTCAAACAGTTGTTGGAAGAAGTCCTGCATCTCTGCTGTGACTCCCTTTGTGCAAGACACTCTGTATATGCTTCATTGAAGTCTCTGAAGATCACGAAAATATCAGAACACCCACCTTCTGTTTTGATGAGTGAAAAGAGCTGACAAGTGCTGGAAGGATTAAGAAATCTGTTTTCTGATAGTCTAGATCCACCTAGTGAGCATCATTTATCCCGATTTCTAACTAGCTTCTAATTTAGATTTTTTTTTTTTTTTTTTTTACATGGAGGAATCTCTAAAAAGAAAGGAGAATTATACTGCTCTGCCCAGGTAAATTGTTCTGGGCATCTCTTATGAGCGACAAGATGAGGTATTCAGAAAGGTGAAATGTGACTTAGAAACATCTCAACTCCTTTTTCCACTCCTGAGGTCTTTCAACAGGTCACAGACATTCTATTGGCTTGTTCATAGACATTTGCTTTATTTGCAGCTTCTTGGAAATGCTCTTTGTATGCTCTACAAGAGACACCAAACCACTCACATTTTTTGTAGTTAATACCATTTTGGAAATAAATTTTGTCATAGATAAAAGATTTGTAGCTAGGGAAAAAAGTGTCAGCTTTCATACTAAATACTCCCTTTTTTCATAAAATGAACATTTCTGCACAAATCTGAGCCATCTTTAAAACAATACACAAGTGGTCTTTTCTCTAAGTGTTAAAGTCACATAAAATTAATTATCCAGTGGATTTCCATGATTTCGAAAGAAAATTTGACAGATACTGTCTTAATTGAGTATTAGAAGAAAGACGCAATCTTAACTCAGCACTGAAAATAGAGTCATGAACCTATTTTTGTACTGAACTTATTTAAATATGTAGAAATATTTTTGCTTATATATTATGTTCCTTTCATTTTCATACTGTGAAAGAAGTCAAATTGAAAAGCAAATGAACAGTTTGTCCTGAGCCCCATCAGCCAGCACATGGCACACGGCCTCTGTCCTGTGGTGTCACTCCATCCACCAGCACTTAGCTTCTCACTCACGCTGGTGCCCGGAGTATTTGTTCTTTGGGACCTGCACCATTCCCACTCCATGGCTGGAGGTTAAAGATGTCCACTCATCCCAGCTGCTGAGACCATCCTCGTTCCCACAGCTGACACCACAGGCTAGGGGTACCCATACCCTCCGTCTGAGTCCCGTAGCTGGCACCAAATTCCACTCACACACATGGATCTCACCAGTAGCTGGCATTCAGCCATTGTATTGCACAAGTACACACAAGATAGAGAGTGAGATTACAAAGAGAGAGCTAAGAAAAGGTTTAATAATGAGCTATGAGAAGATAGGACAGACTGAGGTGATCGGACACAGGGCTCAGTCAGACAAGTGCGCTGACCCACCCCATTTTTCATGTAGCTGCTCCCTTTTATTCCATTTGCTGTTTATCCCTCACTTTGTTGCTCCCTGCTTGCCTAACCCTGCACATTGCCTCACCAGCTGGCATAGTCCCACTGACCTCCTCCCATGTACTGGACCCCCAAGATCCTATCCTGGTGTCCTGGTTTGCCTATTTCAGTGTCCTGATTTGCCTGCAACTTCCTGAAAGCACATCATTTAGTGCTAATGATCAGATTTGTTTCCTGTTCTCTTTGTAAACATTAATTGCTCAGGTTTTATGTCTGGGTGTTGTCTTCCTCCCTGTCCTTATCCTTCCAACTGAATAAAGGAACCTTCTCACCCTCCGTATGTCCTTAGTGATTTGGGTGACAAACCACAATTGTTTATATCACAGCCCCTGTTATCTGTGTGGTCAGGTTTGTCTCTGTGTGTTCTTGTTTATGGCTCCTTTGACCAGATATCCTTAACGGCGCGGACAAGCCCCTTCCATATACCCTCGCATACTACTTTCAGCCACACCAAAGGCACTTCAGAGAAGAATACACTCATAAATCATACAATTACATATATAAGAAGAAAAAAACATAAGAAACACAAGGAGGGAATGTGATCGAAGATTTCTTTTTGTGAAAATAATTTTAATTAGTATTACCTTATATAAAGCAGAATCATCCTACAGTTGATGATGCATAAGGAAGAGTGTCATAAACAGAGGAGGAAGAGGTTCTAGAAAGGTTTGCAGACAACTCCTTTGTTAAATCTCTCAAATGAACTGATTTTTTCTCATATGTGCAAACAGTTGAAGAGCACTAGAAGTCTTACCTACATTTAAAGATTAAAATCACAGCTGAAAAAACTTACATGAATACACTTTATACAGCTGGTTAAACCAACAGTTTATATTTAAAGGTACAATTTTAAATATAAATGATTAACTGATATCTCTCTTTTCCAATAGTCTTTTATGACAAAAAAATTATGTCAGAAACAGATTCTGCTATTTTCTATAGGCATTTTTATTTGAAACTCAAATTTAGGAGAAAAAAACACCTTTACAAAGCACTAATTTAATGAAAACTATGAAGTAAACCTGTGAGTTTCTGCTTATCCAAGGATCTACTCTAAATATTGTCATATAGGGAATAAAAATATATTTATGTTTCAAGTGTTGATAAAGCAGAGTAACAGTCATTTCTTTTTGTTTTCTGACCACTGATATATTTTTTCATTTGTTCCTTAAAGAATACCATTACTGAGTCTCTTTATCTAATTTTGTTCTCCTTTCTGCTCTTACTCTTGGATTTCATTGTTATATTGGTTGTTACTTTCTTTCCCACAGCTATAACTTCAGAAGCAGAATCTTCTGGTGAAATGATTTTCCTCTTGCTGTGCTCCCATGGGTCTAGTTATGCCCCTTATAGTGATGTCCCTGGTGACTATTTTGTTTAAACTTGGAGAATATCTGTTTTACTTCTGTATTTCAGCAGTGAAAAAAATAGTATCAGTCACAGCAACAACAATAGCAACATTGAAAACCTGTAGAGAAAAAGGATGAAATCCGCCACAGACAGGTCGATAAGCAAAATCCAAGATGATATTTTGTCCACAAAATATTGAATATTACAATATCCAGATGCAAATTTATGGGTGGAAAGAAGTTAAGATGAAACAACCTCCTTATTAGCTTGCACTGTGACCCTGCAATGGGGTTAGAGATGGAAATTTTCCAACAGTTATTCTTGGGCTGCCACTTTTTTGGAAATCATATATTAGATCCTTCTTTTTATTTTAGTAGAAGTCAAATATGTGAGTGGGAAAGACTGTTTGCTACACAGAGAAATTAGATACTTCAAAATACTCATGTGTTGATTAGGGATTTAGGAAATAAAGAGGACCAGAGAGTTAGTACTTGAAATCCCATTGCTTTTCAGTCTCAGGACTCTGACATATCTGCAGGTAGATATGCTCATCGAATTAAAAAGGAATGACTGTACACTATTTAAGCATCTATAGCAAATTACTGCCCATGGGCCACTATTTCCTGCCAACTTTTTATAGAGAGTTTTATGAATCATGCAAGAAATTGGTGATAAAGATAAAATATCCACTTCAGTCCAGCCGTTTCAGATCCATATCTCACCACGACCACTTGTTATAGGCTAATTATATGACAAAGCTGCATCACTGTGAAAATCAAAGTGTATGATTCATGAGACCAGGGCAAAAAAGAACAAAGTGGAAGTGTAGCTGAAGTGCAATTGTTACGAATGATAACTTAGGAAGAAGGCTGAGAAGCTTCTAATTGTTTTCCAAGCCAGTTTCTTGCTGGAGCCAGACAGCCAGTTATTGCACCGTTACATTCCCCACTGTATCAAAGCTGTGAAAAGCTGGGCTCTCTTTGCTGCCAGCTCCGAAAGGAGAAGCTGGGACCACAGCTTCTGAAGAGGGAGAAGACCCTCCCACCTAAAACTCTCAGTTCTCTCTTTCTTCGTCCTGCTTCCCCCAGCTGTGATGCAGAAGCTATGAGCTTTGCGTATCCACTATATCCTTCCTATGGCATAACTGGCCCAGCCCCTGGTCTTCATCCTTGCAGTAGAAAAAATTAAGCTTCATTCAAAAACTCATGAGACAGCTTGAGAAGTCATCCAGCATTTTAGTCCCTGCCCAGTGGGATGTTAATGCCTTTTATACTGCTAACACTTTAAAATTTCTGAGTTCTTTCAACCTGGTACTCTCAAAAATTTAAAACCATTCAGACAGCGTTTCAAACTGAAGTGTAAAGGCAGCTATCAAAATTTAATAATGCCACGAAAAGAAAAGCTTTTGGGATTCTAATTTTTATTTTTATTGAGAGCAGAAGAGAATAATATCAGCTTGCTGCTGTCTATTTATGTACAAAACTCTGTTTTTGTCAGTTTCAGAAGGATTTTTTTAAGGGACTGTGCAATCAGAAAAGTATTTTCATTTGTATATTATTTAGAATAGTTATTCACTTTTTGTAGCTCTTGGTAATTTTAAAAATAGCCGATAAGAACTAGTGAGCGTTTTCTCTCTTACTAGGAAAAAGATATTTTCATTGTTTTAAATAAATAAAAGTGTGCAAACCAAAGCAGAGATACTCTTTATTGTTGATTCCTGGAGTGGAAGTTTCTTTAGGCCCTGTAAGGTTGCATTAGTCACAGTAACAGCATGTCAAATCTGAAATAGTAAGGAAACAAAGTAGGAAACTCACCAGCAGTGACACATTGCAGCATAGCCCAGCATGAAGAAATATATCAGCATGTGTAATGGATAGAACCAATTTATCTATTTATTCTATAATCCTTTAAAGGAGCAATTTATTTAAGCGTTGTATTGGGAATGTTTTAAATCATTTTTTAAAGGATCTGCACAACAGTTTCCTGTATTGTATAGCAAGCTGCTACTATTCAGAAGTTTTGGGGCCAATTCCTGGTTCACATGATAGAAGTGTTACCAGTATCATAAAATAGATGCAAACATATGTTATGAAGTTAATGCTAAAATAGAAACAGATTGGGCTGACAACATCCTGGAGACTGCATTAATGAATCATTTGCATAAAGTCACTTCAGTGAAAAACTTTATATTCAGTTTACTAATTTTCTCAGCCTGAAGAGAGGTAGTTTAAAACAGTAGTGAAAAGAAAACACCTTAAGAGCTGGTGGTTAAAGACATGTACTAAAACATAAGTATTTCCCCTGCTGTTACTCAGGGCTTTTTCCTATATCTTCTCCGTACTCTCTCCCATTACCTTTCTAATGTCTAATTTCCTTTATTTTCGATACAGGGAGAGAGAGAGTCCTGCCCTTTCAAAAGATATTCTTATATCTCAGTTTTCCTCCCGGTTTTAAGGGCCTTCTAACTGATAGAGTTTTTGCAAAGAGGTCTGTGTGTGTGTACAGTTTCTACCAGAATTTCCAGACTTGACAATTTTGAAGCCAAATAGGCAAAATTATAATTTCTTGTAATGATTATCTCTTTGTTGTTTGACTCTCCTTTTACCTGGATGCTTGCATATTTATAGACAAAGACATTCAAAATTATTTTGTAACACATGTACCACTTTAAGCAATGCTTTTCTGATACCATCCTTAATATTTTCTGGCAAAAAGGTTATTCTTACAAAATATTCTATAGATCTTGTTCATATAACTGGCCATCTACTTTAAAAAATTTTTTTTCAAAACAATAAGCATATAAAATTGGAATGGTCTGTAATTTCCTTATTTCAAAATTCGTCATGAAGATATGTAGTTTGCTGTATTATACAGAGTTACGATAATGCATAGGCTTGTTACTAACAAATTATTTTTGCTGACTAAAGCCACCTGAAAAGCATGGAAGTAAATAACTAATTATAATTACCTGCTAATTTTACACTGCTGTCTAATGTCTCCTAATTATGGATCTGGCTTTGCTCTTTTTTATGTTTTTAAAGGAAATTGTAAATCATTGTCAACAAGCCTTTGGCTTTTTCAAGCAAAATTCCTTTCATAATATTTTCAAAATTTAGGATGTGTCTGTATTTAAAAAGCTGCAGGCGGGGATATTACCAAAGAAAAGAATCTCCAGTAAAATACCTTGGAGAAGATTAATATTTTCTTATTTAGGATTTAAATTGAGTGACAAAAGACAATTTATCTTTGGATATCTAAAGCAAAATCCATCAGAGATCAATACTTGAAACAAAATGGGAAGGTTTGCTGGGAAGATGTGGCTTGAAATGAAAAGGTATTGCAAAATGTGCACAACACAAAATAAAAATGTAAGAGTGTTATTCGTGATAGAGGACTCAGAAAAGAATGAGGCTCATAAGTCAAAGAAATATGATTTCCAAGAAATTAGAGATGAAATTAAGAGCTAATTCATCAGATTTTTAAACCAGAAAATTCCAAGAAAGACAAAAATTTTCTGTACACTTTCACTTTGAAGAATTATTGGAAAGACTTTTGATTTAATTAACATACATTTAAATCTCTGTGATGAAACAGTTCCCATGTGTTTTCTTAAGTACTTTTCTCCAGGCCAGATTAAAAAAAAAAAAAAAAAAAAAAAAAAGAGAGTAAATTGGAACACTGTTATGAGAAAAGGACATCAACTCTTTTTAAAGTGAAGCCTTAGAGCAGCTTGTAGCTGCTTGTATCTTCCAACTTTGAAATGGAATATTCACCTCAGGCTGACATGCCATGGTCACATCATTTGGCTACCAGTGGAACTCTGCCAGTGGATAGGATACAGAATAATTCAAATTTCCAAAGTGGAATGAGAAAACTAGCAAACACTCCAGTTATTTGTTACTTACAATCCTAAAGTGATTGACTTTAACAAATCTGGTCACTCTATTTAAAAAATAATTCTGTATCCAATGTCTTGTCCCTTCTGTATGTTTACTTTTTGAGAAATATTATTTACATTCCGAGATACCGTTCAAGTTGAAACCTTTGGTCCTGCTATAAGTATTAATTTGAAATAAACAACTGTTAAATAATATAGTTTAATGTTAAATATGAGCAATTTATGACCTTTTTTCCTGAAAAATGGTCATTATCTGAACTCTTGCAAGTAAAAAATATCTAGAAATTAAAGATACTTTGGTTCCAGTAGTATGACATTCTTATTTTCTATGAGAGTAGAAATGAGAATATTAGAAGGTCCTATTATTTTACACTTTTTATGAAATCCATCTGGGAATTAGAAAGGGTCAAACTTTCATTCTAGACCCTTTCTCTTCCATGTAAACTAATACTGAAAATAGCAAATAATTATAATATGGTCATGACTTTTTGATAATTTTTGGAAGGTGGCAATGACAAAATACAACAGAAAACAAAAGATCGTTCTCACAAAAACAGCTTAATCCATGACTGAATCTTTGCCATCAGGTTTTGTAGTAATTTTACATTCTTTAACACTGAAAAGGCTTTTCAGAGCTTTGGGATGTGACTGACTAATCCACTTAATACTTATTTAATTATCTCAGCACTCTGTTTTACAATTCTCC
Source organism: Falcunculus frontatus (assembly GCA_013398115.1). Taxonomy (NCBI): domain Eukaryota; kingdom Metazoa; phylum Chordata; class Aves; order Passeriformes; genus Falcunculus; species Falcunculus frontatus. Next base: position 363,065 of record VZRV01001914.1, read on the forward strand.
ATGAACTACTCAGATGTGAACTGATACCTTCTCATCACAGAGCTTAGAATACAACCTTCACAAAATTTAATCAAGGGTAAAATTAAAGTAGAACAACATTAAAAAAATATATCATCTATATGCTAGTAGTTTTGTCCATTTACAGTTATTCACAGAACATATACGAATAACAATTTACAGATAAACCTCATAATTTTTTGATAAATTTTAAAGATATAAAGGCTCTTAATAACTCAAATCTCAAATATTAATATACACATAAGATATAGGGAATCATAATCGTAATAATTTATATATATTAATACAGGATATATTGTATATCAGAGCTATTTTTTCTTTTTCACAAGTATATATTATCTTCAGGATCTTGACCTATTACAGTTAAATTGTAAGGTCAATAGTAAACACTACAAGAGCACTATATGAGTGATACTGACGTGATTAACCCTGTTAATTATTATAGGAACTACACCTAATACAGACTTTGAAATGAGGTAATTTGGATAGATAGTCAGTGTTTGACCACAGCTTCAGCAATAAATGCTGGATTGACATGAAATTATGTACAGCATGTGCTGGAGACCCACAGGAATATATGACGGAGAAGAGTTATCTCAAGTAATGAAGATTTCATGACCTTTTGTAACTGCTGTTGTTTCATCAAGGCAAATTGTGTATTGCAATGCTGTTTTTAACATACCAATGTCCATAAGACTATTTTATCATTCTGTCCTTAGATAACAAAAAAATAAACAATCACCTCTTAAAAAGTTATATTCCCTCCACCCCTTGTCACCCTGTCTTCATTAAGAACAACTGTGAGCATGGAGTTTCAGAGACGGAACCACTGTCTCATCTAAGATTTTAGTTTAAAAACCCCTAAACCCTAAGATTTTTGTTTTACATTCTTATTCTGACTATAAAATTGAAGTTGAAACCTTTGTCATCACTGCAGAAAACAAACTGACTAATTTCACTTGTGAGCTATTGCGAAGTGTTGTTGAAATATAAAAGGTACTGCATAACTTGCATGATTTGAATCTTACTTTCACTGTTTTGCTTCTGTTCACTAGGAGTGGCTTGATATTAATCTGGAATACGAAGCTTCAGGAGCTGTTCTTCCATCTTCATCTCATTCTTTCAAAACCACAGAACTATAAGATTCAGCTATTTGAGTGCATATTTGAGAAACACATCAACAAGTGTTTGTTACATATTCATAACAGTTTAAAGTATGAAGAATTTGTATTTATTGATGTTTTTCTCCCACACTTGTCTTTCTTATACTTGATAATACCTTTTTTCCCAAGGGAAAGATTCAGTGCATATGTAGATGATAAGAAGCTCAGTCTATTTAAACTGGAAATGGACCTTGTTCAGATCCAAAATGAATTTGTTTTGGTTCATTATGTAGCATATTTCCCATCCCGCTTCCCCCCACACACTCCTCCTTCTACTGGCTTTAGAATCCTGATTGGGTAGTGTTTGGAGTTGCTGGCTGGGGTTACTTTTGCTCTTGTGACTCTCTCCCTCATGCCACCAGGGAAATGAGAGGGTGGCTGGGTAAGGCTTAGTTGCTGATTAGGGTTAAACCAAGGCAATCCTTACAGAAGATACAGAAGTTGCTATATTCTGAATATCCTTTTTCAAAAAGTTTCTTGGACAGTTCTTAGCCCTCCTGAAATCATCATCAGAGTGTGCACAGGTATACTGTAACTCATGGAGTTAAGTATATGCAGCAAAAATTCCAATTGTGGCCATAAGAGGTATTTGCTCTGGAAAGTATTTTTGTCTGCAACTGCCAAAACAAAAGTTGGTTATGTTTCTCCACTGTAATAGGTGAAGTTAAAAGTAAACTCTTTTTGTATGGGATGGTCAAAACCTTTAGAGAAAAAAATTCGGACACTGATCATAGAAAGAAAATTAATAGAAATTCACTGCATTATCTCTCTTTGCAAATCTGTTTTAGTGTTTCTATTTTCGCTTTTCTTTATGCCGAATCATCCTGCTGGCAACATCCATTGTCTCGGAGTCATTCCTCACTCTATGGACTGCACTGTCCTTTCTGCCTACAACTGAATGACGAGGCATTGCATCCATGAACTCTGTGTTAGAACAACCTTGTAGAACCATAAATGACACTGAACTTTAAGGTTAAACTTTTATTACTCTTTCTTTCATCCTGCAGTTAAGACACCAGCTTTCATTGATAACTACCTCAATCCTGCATATAAACTGTCCTTGACTTGTGTAAACAAATTCCCTATTCTGTGTAACACTTCTGTTTATTGTGTTGATCAAAATCTTGACCATAGCCATGAATATTATCAAATATCTTAGCAAGGCTTCCCTCATTCCAAACACCTTATTATAGAAACATGTCCTAAATTCTGAAACTTTGGGCCTGGTATAACTTTTTTTGTTCTTGAGCTTAACTATGTGTTCTTTACAGAAGACCTGGATAGCTAACAGCACATAAGCTGATTTTACATATGTCCAAATTTTTGTCAGTCACATACAATAGGGCTTATATATTTAAAATAGTCTTTAATAACTATTTGTATTCAACAAAATATCCATTTTTTTCATGCTTTATTAAGGTGAGAGAATGGCTAACATAGTTAGGCATTTCAGTGGGAGACCTAGTTTTAAATACAGTTGAAAGTATTACACTATGCACCAGATTCCATACTTTTCAAAGTTCAAGTGCTTTTATTTCTTAGTTTTCATATGTCATGGAAAGAGTTCATTAAAGCAAGGAATTCAAGAATGAAAGCTCGTCCTCTGAGAAGAGAGTGACGTGTTAAGAGAAAGAGTTGTACGAATCTATTTATTTTAAGTACTTGACAAGATCTCCATTAAAAAAAATAATGTGCCACATGTGCCACTATGTTGAGAGAAAAACTGGAATCCCTTGGGTGGGAGGACTGGAAACAGACTGTCTACATTTGACCCCCTGAGATCTGTGTGTTATTTCAGGCTTTTGGTGCTCATATTTGAATGATTGTGTGTTTCAGACTCATGACTCTAAGTGTTCTTTCTATATTTTTCTGGCAAAAAAAGTTTCTTGGTAATTGTATGTGATATGGTATTGTATGTTTACTTGTTTAAAATCTCATTAGTGAGAAGTGAGTTTTGCTTTTTGATTTCTTTTTTAAAAAATCATATAATATTTGAATTATGTCTCTTTTTACTTCTTAAATCGATACCAATCAAATGATACAGAGTGATAAAATACATTTCCATCCAGCAATATAATTTTATTAAAATTAAATTGATTTAATCTCTGTTTTAAAAGTGGGATGTAATACAAATAAAACAAATCAAGTGTCCTCTCACTCAGTGAGGAGGCAATGGGCAAATCATGATGGAACATGCAATCTCGTTAACAGGATATCAAGCAAAAATAACTACTATTAGTCTCATCTGTCTTAACTGTATGTGTGTGGCAAGGGTCTATAATTAGGTTTCAGTTTCTAGAATGCAGTAACTCTAGAAATCAAGAAGTACAATTCTAAGTTCAACCTTCTGATGTGAATAAGCCTATTATGACCACAGGTCACTAAAGAGATTGTATTCTGCTTTTATTTTCACTCTGGTCAACACTGGTTTATGTGGATTAGGTTTTGAAATGAATACTATCTAGATTTATGCCCAGATTTATCTAAATCACTAAAATTTGAGAATGCTAGAGAAAGAATAACTTGGAATTTGTGATGAAATAAATTTGGTCAAAACACATCTATTAATCCAGACTGAAAAACTTAGTGGGAGAACATGAAATTCGAAAGTTTTTTTCTTTTAAGAAAGCATTTTCTAGGCAAAATAAATGAGAATTATAGACAGAGCCTAAATCCTCAAGCATCCAATATCTTCAGTTAGAGCAGCTAGAGTAAAAGTTTGACCATGTCTTTCATCAATATACATATCTTTACATTAATTTCTTTATAAACAAATTGAAAGATCTCAGTTTTGTACAGTTACTGAGCAAATTGCAAACTTCAATAATTTTTCCATAACAGATTTTCATTTTATGATCAGCCCTAATAAATTTGAAATATTTATTTCTGCTCCACTTCTAATTCAGAAAGTTTTGGAATGTTGAAAAACACAACGGGTGAAATTTACTCGGGTATTTCTGGCACAGATGGACAGCTAATGTGTCCATATTAACCTTGAAATTACTTTTCAAAGAGAAATAATAAATCCATAGATCATTTGACCAAAATACTGTTTTATCTAAAATATGTTTTAAAAAGAAGCAGGTATGTATTTGCTTCATGTTGCAACAGATTGACATAAAGTGGGAACATTTTTTTTGAGAGACGTATATAGATATGTAGATACAAATGTGCCATTACATATTTTCATTTGTTTGAAAGGAATAGAAATAACAATTTATCATGCAGTAGGATTTTCAGCTCAGACATATGAATCCTTCAGAATAATTTCCAGCATTTGTGGAAAATCCCTGGCACCGTAAGCCTTTGTGCAGTGCACAAGACTTGCACTCTAGCTCAAGTGTGAGTGGAAGCTACACCTGAGCTCAGAGTAAAGCACTAACCTTTATCCTTTGTGGTCAGCATGAAGAATTCCGAGGGTGCTTTCTTCTGGATACTACCTTTATTCGGTTTTTCTGACAATATAAACTCACCCTGATGCTGGGGGAAAAGAAAAAGTGAAATTCTCCTTTCACTTTGCTGATCAGGCACCTCAACACACACTTTTGCTGACAGTAGTGAGCAGTTACGACGGCTTCTCAGCAGCTTCCGACATGTAATAGTAGACTTCTCTGCCCCGCACTTCATCTTCTGATTATACATCCGTGCCTCACTGACTACACTTTTGTTCCCCACTGAGTTAGGAAGGACCAGTTACCAAATAATGTAGTGTGTCAGCATTTCTACAAGAAAAAAATATTTATGCTTCATTTAGGGCAGGACAGCCTATTTTTTAACACTATTTTTTTTGTTTGTTTTGCTACCTAAAGAGAGAGCATTTGAGACTTTAATTAGCTTGGTTGGTTCTGGATTATTTTTTCTATTTGAAATTTAGACTTTCTGATGCAGTAGAGACCAACACTGCAATGAAACACACAGCTTTATGAAAGCCTAATTAGGGAAAAAGATCCATGAAAAGAAGTCCAGGGTGCCTTCAGCAGAAAAATGACCCCCCCCACACACCCCCATCCACACAGATGTATAGCTAACAGATTTAATTAGAAAAATGTTCAAACTGGAATTCTCAATAGGATCAGTTCTTGGCACTGAGATTATTTGAGCTGCAATTCTCTCACCAGCTTTACAGAATTTCAGTAAAATTTGGCGGAGGTATGAAAGTGCTACCTTGCTCATCCTTTGCAGCTATTGTTATACACAGGTGCTTCTACACTCCCTTCTATTGTTTCTCACTTAATCCTACAGGTAGAATTGATTCTGCATGTCCAGTCGATGCCATGTCAATTTGAAGCAAGTGCACACACTACAGAATGCAATACCTGTCAGTATACTATTGGTCTAAACTGAGATTACGATTTAAGAATTGCTGCAATTCAGACATAAACAAATGATAACAGAAGAAAAGAAAAGCCTCTCTTAGAAGTAATGCATTTCTTACCATCTTGGTACTTGTATTTTTTCTTAAAATGTGCATAACGATATATCCTCTGATTTTAAATTTTTTTCGATGTTGACATTTCAAAAGAGTGACTAAAGAAGGAAATTACTGAGAAGAACTTGATGGCTTTTCTTAGTCCTTGGAAGTACAAAGTACTTCGTACTTACTAGCATTCTGGGAAGAGAACATAATGTCTGCTATGTTTCTGAGTAAAATACTTCACTAGAGAGATGTTGTGTGCTACCAGAAAGCAATAGCTTGATGGTTATGCTTTAGAATTTAATAGAAGAATTCACGTTTCGCTGAACTTGATTTGGATCAGTCAACAGAAGGTAGATTCCTCAAGACATTTGAAATACACAAATATAAAAAAGTCTCATTGTATAAATTTTTGTTTAGATTGTTGATTTGTTTAGATTACCGATATTTGTGTAGATAATAGATCGCCCCATCTGTGTCCTAAAGTAAGGGAGGGAGTATCTCAGAGACAAAGTACTTAAAAAAACCCCCACTACTATGGATTCACAATTTCTGGCTCCCATTTCTAACTCAAAACGTTGACAAGGGAGTCCTCTTCCCATCACATAATCTCTAAACTCAAATGAAAAGGAGAGGTAGTTACCAAACAAAAGTCTTCTCACCCAAAGCTAGATATCTGAGACAGAAGAAAAGAACTGCGTTCAAACTTGCCTTGTTAATTTTGGAGAGCTCATCCAACTAAAGGAAGGAAGGAATTCAACACTGATTACATGACGTTGTGAGTCTGGCCTGCAATGAAACTTTTTCTATAAAAACAAATTCATTTATGAATATAAAACAGCTTGAGTGGAAAAAATTCAGCTTCCTACCTCAGAAAACTCCATAATAAAAAGCTACAGTAGAAAAAGTCCAAAATGAATTTGAAACAGGCACTTAAAACATTATATGATCAGTATTGTTGTGAAATTTTTAGAGTGAATACAGCTTCAAAACATTTTTATGAGGAAAAATTATCATAGAACCACAGAACAAGCTGAGTTGGAAAGACCCACAAGGACCATGCCCAGCACAGCACCATCTCCGAGAACCACACCATGTGCCCAAGAGCATTGTCCAACTACTGCTTGAACTCTGTCAGGCGGGTGCTGTGACCACTTCCCTGGGGAGCCTGTTCCAGTGCCCAACCACTCTCTGGGGGAAGAATCTTTCTCTAATATCCAACCTAAACCTCCCCTGACACAACTTCAGGTCATTCCCTCAGATCCTGTCACCGGTCACCACAGAGAAGAGATCAGTGCCTGCTACTCCTCCTCCCCGCATGAAGAAGTTGTAACCACAGTGAGGTCTCCCCTCAGTCTCCTCCAGACCAAGTGCTAAGTGCCCTAAGCCACTCCTCATGTGGCTTCTCCTCAAGGCCCTTCACCATCCTTGTTGCCCTCCTTTGGACACTCTCTAATAGTTCAATGTATTTCTTGCCTTGTGGCACCCACAAGTGCCCCCCAGCACTCAAGGTGAGGCTGCCCCAGTGCAGAGCAGAGCAGGACAGTCCCCTCCCTTGCCCGGCTGTGATGCTGTGCCTGATGCCCCCAGGACACACTTGGCCCTCCTGGCTGCCAGGGCACTGCTGACTCATGTTCAGCTTTCTGTCATAGCCATATGAGAATAAAACATTTTCAGGATTGATAAATAGGAGCAAAGGGGCATGTCTGAAGCAGCATTTTTAAGATTCCAGAAAAAAATAAAAATAAAAATCTGTAATATGACAATAATATATTTGGTTTTAATCATTTCGTAAATAACTGGAACATTTGTGTGAAATTTATAGCATCACTTGAGCATCACTTTCAAAACTAGAACACATTAGACACCCAGCTGGGATAATTTAATGTAGAAATGATCTTTTCACAGTGTTGCTTAAATAAGATAAAAAATTATTTTCTTTAGAAGCAATATTTTTTCAAAAATTATTTCTGTGCTTTAAGATGTCACTTACTGTTACTTCGGGTTTTTTTCTGGTCACAGCCTCAAATGGAATGTTATTCTGGCATGAATTTCAATATGTAATTAACAAGACCTGTTATGAATTACAGGAGGGTGTTGGGTGGAGGTGGCCTGGCCACTGAGCACCAAATATTGTTTTGTCCACATCTTACTACCAAGCCTATTCTGCAGATTTCTGGTGGGTTTTTGTTCAGCTCCAAATTGTTTCTAAGGATGTAGCTACACGCATTTGCCTACAACCCTGGTTTTTCTTGAAGCTAGAATTTACAGACACAGAGAATGTGGTATTCTTGGTAGAAGCAAGAATAAACAAGACAATATATAAGCTGAAGGACTCCCCAAAGTGGAACATCCTTGGAGTTTGACTATGGGTTACCAGAACAATACAAGGGAAATACAGCGAGACCATCTGGATGGTAACAAAACCAGACAGGTTAGATGACCACAGGAGAAGGAAATTTTTGGTGGGAAAGGAAATGCTGATTTATTCCTTCCCTTCAGTGTCTTCCTCAGAGACACTGTACAGACAAAGCTGTGAACATAAAATCATTAGAAAGCTTCAGCAACTCAAAGCAGGTTTTGGGATGTTGTGGTTAGAGAGTGTTAAAACAGCATTATCTTTACTCTGATATGGGAGACAGAGACACAGATCTGCTCAGTATTAGATAATAAATCTCTTACTGAATCAGGAAATGAATACTGGTCTCCTGAGGGCAAGACCGGTATCTGACTTACAAGTCTTTTTTTTTTTTTTTTTTTAGAGAACATTTTCTTTTCTTCTGCTTTGTTTAAAGCCTTGTTACAAATTATTACACCTTCTGTGCCATGTCAGTGAGGAAATCTGGAAATCTGAATGTCATATTTGTAGATGTATCGTGGATTTTTGCACACGTCTTCTTGTAAAAGCAAGGGTAAGAAACTAAAAATTTCCGGTGTATGATACAGTTTGCATTAAAGCCCGAGTCTTTACCAGGATGACAAGAACCTTCAGTTCCATCAGCTGGAATTCTTGGAGTTCTTGGAGCTGTATTAGCTCATGGTCAGCTTAGAATGAAACAATGTATTACCCTCTCAGATATTAATTCTGTGGCTCATATTAAAGCCAAGTTGCTGGAAAGTTGTTGGAATGAGACCTTCACTGATCCCATCCTCTTCTATTATTAAAATTTTGAGGAAAGATGAAAGCTATAGGAATACCTGAGCCATCTGCTCCCTCAAATGTTTTTTAAAAATGTTCTTACTCTGTAGATTCACTAATCTTAGGTTCGACAGGAAAGGACAGTGTTCAGTTTCATTTTCAAATACAGAAGAAAATAAACCAGGATGGGTTTTCAAGTATTCATGTCTAGTATTGAAAAAGAGTTTTCCAGCTAATCATGCAAATTATCTTGGTGATTATATTGCCACTGGAGGAAGATAGGATCCAAATAAAAGTTTCAGATTGTATTAAAATAAATTTACTTCGGGCTAGTTGTCAGTGTTTCTAGATTTATAATTCAGTAGGTAATATGTTCAAAAATGAAATTAAGAATTCTTGCTTGAGGACTTCAATACAAAGGAGTAGAAAGTTAAAGATGCCTAGGACAAACACCTCTGTGTATTTGTGATTCCATTTGCCTGAAAAACAAGGTATTTTCTGGCCCATGTTCAAAGAAATGTTGGGGGTTCTCTTCCTTTCAAATATCAGTGCTTGAGAAGCTCTATGCAAGTTGGTTTCAGTGACAGAATAAGAGACTGTGTCAATTCATCCACTGTATAAAAACAACTTTAAATACCAGGATTGTGCATTGCCATGATTTATAGATTTTGAGAGAATGAGATTCCTTTAAAATTTTGTCTACTGGAGCTCTAGGAATGCTTGATGGTATGTACAACTGCACAGGGAACTCTCAGTTCACACTGAATACACATTTGAGATATACTGGTGATTGTAGCAGAAGTCAAAACTCCTTTGCAAAATTCAAGATATATCTTCATACCTGTGCTGTTTCTTTTTTATCTAGGTCTCAGTTCCTAGAGTCATAGGATATGCTGAGTTGGAAGGGACCCATCAGGATCGTTGACTCCAGCTTCTGGTCCTTTGCAGGACACCATAGGAGTCACACCATGTACCTGAGAACATTGTTCATAGAGGTTTTCCTGCTGTGCTTTTACAGATAGGGTGGAGCGCCTGCATCTTCCAGAATGATCCCCTTGAAAAAGAGAAAAAAACTTAACTAAACTCCTTCCAGCAAGAAATACAGCTGGTTTTGGTTTATTACTGATCAGCAGTGACATTTCCATGAATTGAAGGATGTGCACAATGAGCAGCTGACCCTAAGTATCCAAACAGACACTTTGGGATCAGTGCCTAGCTTTAGCCTGATATTTTTTTTTATTTTATATTCTTTACTGTGTCATTTTAGACCATGCATAATTTTGACCACCTTCTAATTTTGCAGTCAGTGTACCACATAATATTGAGTTTTGGCCTGTAACATATATGAACAAAATATTGCAGGTGGATTAAATGACTTTTGTAGGTTCCTTCAAACTGAACTATTCTATTCTATCCTATTCTTTAAATATATTTCATGGCTTAGTGTTCTGCATGCCACACTGAAATTTCTTTAGCCGTAGGAACACCACGCAGAACTGAGATAAGATTACCCCTGTCAACAGAAAAGAAACTGTTTCCACACTAGGGCATGGCTGCGTTGGCTATATCCATACAGATGCTGGAGGGATCAAGATGGAGACCTTTAACATTAAAATTGTCACGCTTATGACCTGATGAAAATGAGTAATTGTTCTAGCATGAGCTTTGAGTTATCATTACTATAATCATCTCTTAAATATAATCATATTCACATATGCCTGTATATTGCATAAGAACTTCACTAATTTGACACTCTAGTATCTTGGCAGTGTGCACCTGAGAAACACTTGGGAACCACATAATTTTTTTTATTCAAAGTAATTTTGCTGGTTTTTGCCAATCAATTAATAGCAGGATAAAGTATTTTTTTCTTGTTATAAAATCATTCTCCAGTGAAAATTTAACTCTGGCATTGCATCTTTGGAAAGCTGTATTCTTACGTATGTTTCTCCTCCTTAACTGCTCTACCACATTTTGACAGTATTTAGAGAGTTTTATACAGTATTTCCTAAAATAAGACTTCTATTAATTACTCTTTTTCAAAATATCCCTCCTCACATAGAAAGCCTCTAGATATTTGCATGAACTTCACGTGTCTCATTACTGGTACTGGTGCAATATGGTAGCATTGGAGCAGCAAAGCAAACTCAGTTTTTTGCTAAGCCTAATTTTCAAAATATTTTTATTTCTCAAGATTTCTTCAGTTTGGATTTTAGATTGCTATTGTTTTCACAGTCAAAGGACAGCAGTGGAACAATCAGCACTGAAAGAAGCAGCTACTTCTTCAAGCATTTTTTTTTTGTTGTGCAAGAGTCCTGAATTAGTCAGCATTATGGAATCATGTTTCTTCTTGACATTCCTGACTGAGAGCTTTAGTTAATATCATGTTGAGTTCAATGGAAACTGATATGATCAGCACCCAGTAAAGTAAAATTTAGTGGTTATAATATGTTAATTTTGATTCACAGGAATTCCTTAGAAAGGGCTGGGAAGGCTGTCAAACAAATAGTGCATTTTACTGTAAGCTACAAGAACCTGAAGTCTTAGAAAAGGAGCTCAAAATAGGTTAGTGCATAAACAGCTAGGTGAAACTGAATCATTTCAAAGCACTATGTTTTCGTCATTAAAAAGAGGAACACCTATTCTTTACTCCCTAAAATGAAAAATAATGTTCTCTAGAATTCAAAACAAGGATTTGAATATAATACTTCACGTATTTCATTCCAAAGGAAGGCAAATTTGTTAAAAGTTGAATGAAAACAAGCTAAACTAAGAAGCAAATTCTGACTTTAGACATTACACTCTTAATTTCCGTTGCCCAAGAAGTCATCTGTGTTACTTCTTTTATTACTGGCTACAGTTATTCTGCAGATTTTTGGTGGGTTTTTGTTTAGGTTTTTTCCTCTCTATTTTTGATGAGTAAGAAGATAAAAAGGGCAGGGAAATAATTCGTTCAAATTTGAGTATTTAAAGTTGGGTTTATACAGTGGATTATCATCAACCATAAATCTCATAAATGCGATTGAATTAAATAGGACCCATGAAGGACAGCACATAGCAAAAGCAAAATTTGTGGGAATGATGTATCGGTGCTGACTTGTGGAAGTCAAATAGTAGGGGAAATTATTGCAGTCAAACAAGCTCACAGCGAATGATATAGCTGCACTTTCTGTTAGAATTAGTACATGATTTCAAAGAAAAAATAAAAGAGAAGCTTCACTGTCTGGTAAATGGATCCTGGTTATCACATTTTTCCACAGCCATAGTTCTGTTCGGAATGTAAGTGCAGACAGCTTATGGTCAAATGAATCTTTACCTTCTTTTGTAATTCTTAAGCTGATGGAGCTCTTTTGCGAAGAGTCACAAAAGCTGACTTCTTCCTACCAGAATAGTCGCTATGCTCTATGCTAAAAATGGCAAAGGAACTACTGTATCAGAAAATTTTTAAAGCAGTACCTTAATGTTAGGTGTAAGGTTTGTTTCCTGATGCTTAGATACTTTTGCAATATTTCTCGGTACTTGTTTTTCAATATACGAGTGTCCTTTAATTGAGGAGTACAGAGATGGCCTTCATATTCCAAGAAAGAGAGTCTGAATCCTGCACAGGCCACGATTGTGTTAGGCTCTTCCAGGCATACTATGTTGCTGTTTGTCACCTCCAAGGTTTTAGAGTTTTAATCCTTAGGATAGAGTTTGTATTTCATAAATGTTCTTTACACTGTTGTCCCTAGATACGTAATTTTCTTTGTCTATAATAAAGAATTGTTTATGCCTGATATCTGGTGGATTCCAACTGCCTGTCAGAAATCTTTCCTTTTCCTCATTTACCCCTCCTCCGGTTGCTGTGTTATCCACTTTTCTTTCCAGCAATAATGTTGTTATACTGAGGCTGCAAATAAGGCCAAAAATAAGCCCTCTGTCATTTTTTTAGAACACGTGTTCATTGATAGTTCTTTAAATACAGTATATTAAAACCTACGTTAGAACATTTTATTCAGTTTAGTATGTATAATGTTGGTGTTTGCAATTTCTTCTTTGTTAATCAGCATGTTCAGTATGAAACTAAATGACCTATAGAAGTAAAACAAGATGATCAGCATCATCCTTATCCAAGTTCAATGATAGCTTTTCCCGATCAGCTTACAAGCAAGTTCAAAAGTATGTTTTTCCTATAAGCCCATGCTGATTGCCATTAATTATATTATCCTCTTTTAATAGGTTATTCATCAAATCCCATATCTCTTGTTCCGTAATTTGTCTGGGATCAATGTCAGGATGACAGGCCTATAATTAGATGTCCCATTTATACTTTTAAAATATTGGCATAACATTAGCTTCATTCCAACCCTTTGGAAATGCTCCAGTGCTCCAAGACTTATTGAAAATCATCACTGATGATCAAGAGATCTGCTCAGCTGACTCTTCATAGCACTTGCAGGCAAAATTATCTGGACCTGCTGATTTAACAATCTATCATACTGTTATTTAGCAACCTTGTTATTTCCCATTAATATGGAAAGCCTTTTACAATTTAAATCTCATCCAACTACAATGTCAAGCTTTTTCACAAAACCATAAAGTTATTCCCTCATTTCCAATGCTGTAATTCAAACTTCTTCTCTGGTTTTTAGGGTTTTCCCCTCCTATCATTTTTCTTCTACTTGTCTTTTTTTCCTCTTCCTTCCAATTTCTCATTTATCTGAATTTATAAACATTTAATTTTTCTTTAATGTCTTATAGAGTCATAGAGACATGCTCACTTTATAGATATATATATACTGGATATAGTCTTCTAAGATTTTGGAAATTTATCTAGGGTTTTGAAAATAGTTCTATGATAGGTAAACTCTGATTACATGTCTAATTTACTGTGTCTTTGAAAAGGCAGATTATTTCTGTGCAAGGAATACACAGGATTCCTGAAATTTAGTTCTGTTTAATACCTCAAAGCTAGCAAGTAAAGTAGATCAGGTTCTACTTTCTGCAAGATATAATCTGATATCTTTATTAACAAAGTTAAATACAAAAGTAAAAAGACCATAACTTTTTTTGAAACATTGTTGTTGCTTGTTGTTGAATGAGTTGCTTAGCCACTTTAAGAAACATTGTCAAAGGTACTGTCAAAAACAAGGTTTAATATGAATTTGTGAAAATACAGTTTTACAAAGTTCAGTGGCAAGGTTCACTCTATTGCTTGCTACAAAGACTAATACAAAGGAAGATCAAATTAGAAGTAATTTTGAATGGTTTGCATGGAACCCAGGAATCAAAAAGGAGGTAAGAGTGAAAGGATATGGATGGAAAGATAAGGGTGCAAAAGGATGTAGCAGCTCTTAATCATTGTGTACTTTAACAATTACAAAATGATTTGGTAGATTTCACTACAGTTGCAACAATGACTTAATTATAGATTTGAAATAGTAACATTCTATCATGTTTTAACCTCAGCCATCAACACACCCCCAGGAAGCTGCTCGCTCACTCCCCCACCAGTGGGATTGGTGAGAGAATCAAAAGGGCATTAAAAAAACTTTGTGGGTTGAGATAAAGACAGTACAATATGGAAAGCAAAAGCCACACAAACAAACAAAGCAAAAGAAGTAATTAATTCACCGTTTCCAATGGGCAGGCAGGTGTTCAGCCATCCCCAGTACAGCAGGGCCCCGTCACACATAATGGTGACTTGGGGAGCCACATGTCATCACTCGAAACATTCCCTCTTTTCCTCCTTCTTTTCTCCACTTTGTATACTGGGCATGATGGCATATGATCTGGAATACCCCTCTAAACCCTTTGGGTTACCTATCCTGGCTGTGTCTCCTCCCAGCCGTAACTTCCTCACCAGCGTGGCCGTATGAAAGGCAGAAAAGACCTTGGCTCTGTGTAAGACCTGCTCAGCAATAACAAAAACATCTCTATGTTGTCAACCCTGTCTTCAGCATAAATCCAAAACACAGCCCCATACTAGACACTGGGAAAAAAGTTGACTCTAACCCAGACAAAAGCAACACACATTCACACCATAATCAGTTCACACACATACAGGTAAAATGATGCGTACAGCTATTTCTATGTATGTGAAGGTATCTATCAAAAATTCCCCTCAAGTTCAGAGAAAAATTCACATCAAATCCCTTTGTGTTTCCCACAGGCAAGGAGTTCACATCAAGGAGTGTGGAGATGGGGGTGAGGAGTATCAGCCCAGGGCTCCAAATACAACAGACTTTGTGAGCTCTGAGAGGTGTCACACACAGAGAGAGGTGGTGGCACAACCTGCTGCGGTCCCAAGATGACTAACTTCTGTCAGCAGTTAGTTTCCATCCTGGCTATAATGCAAGTTGGCAGTTACTGGGCTTTTTTTCCCCAAAGTGCAGTAACAATGATGCCATTCCTCTCAGGCTACAATTCACAATGGTACCACTCCACTCAGCCTATAATTCAGGTAAATAGTTTACCAAGGTAACTAAGGTTAATTGCTTATCCTTTGTTTTCCACCTTGATTGGGCAGCAGATGTTTCTGGCTATTTCCACCTTTACCATGCAAGAACTCCTGGTCAATCAAGGAGTGACTCCAATCAAGGAATGCTTCACCGCTCAGTCAGCTTGGTCAAGATTTGTCAGGAGCTTCTGAGATCACAGGGCAGGCCCAGGATGTCCCACACAGACATACAATCTCCATTTGAATACAGAGACCCTGACACCAAAGTGACTTTATAATTACAACTTCCTACACTTGGTCTTTTTGATTTTACTGTTTCCACAGGATCTCCATTTCTTTGTTTTCCACCAGTGGAAGTTCTATTAAAGGAAGCTGTAGGCTGTTCTATAAGAATCCATGTTAGAGGATGTGTTTTTTTCCCTGTATTCACCAATAAAACAAAACAAAAAACCAAAAAACCAAAAAAAAAAGAAGAAAAAAGGCTGTTTTACACCATTTCAGAAACTTCTGAGACAATACACAAGTTGCTGGAAGGTCTGTAGAAGAAAATGCAAAGTCACTACTAGTGAACTCAATGGATGACAAAAATATTGGCTGTTATACAGACAACTCTGTGCTACTCATCAACGAAATTCACTTGTCCTTTAAGACAGTTAAATGCAAACCCAGCTAACTAACCAATAAAAATTGTGGGAAAACTCAAACATTTGAAATGTGAGTAGTTAGAAAGCACTTTGAGCATTATGGCAGACAATATCTTCAGACTATTGAGTCTCAATAAGCAAAAGATTATTGAGTAGAAAGAGGGAAATTGTATTGCCACATTAGTGAGTCATTACCTGAATACTGACTGTGTAAAGCTCTTTAGAGCAAAGATGACAGATTGAAATGGCTTCATAAAATACAGATAAAAGTATTCATGGTTTGACAGTGGCCTAAACAGAGACATGCTTTTTGGTTTATCCAAGAGAAGTTTAAGAGATGATTTCATCATAAATGAAACATACTGAAAATTGAAATATAACTGGTTTGTGATTTAATGAGCCATTGCAATAATTTATCAAAGGCCAGGACACATTCTACTTTATATGATGTCACTCATTCAAGAGAACTGACTTTTGGAAAGAGATAGTATAGCTGAAAGTAATGAATGCATTACAAAAATGATGTGAAATTATATGCTTTGCGCTATGCAAGATACTAGATTAGGTGATCATGTTGATTTCTTTGTGCTTTAAAATCTATGAGTCTAGTGAAGAATTAATACTTGAATTATACGGCTAGAGAAGAGTATTCTGCACTTAACAGAGCAATAGCAATAAAAATTTTACTTTGTTAGAGATGAGCTTGATACTGGACCATTGCTGCCAATGAGAGCATTATTGCTGAATTCAGTGAAGCAGCCTTCTATGAAGCCACTCACTTGGGGAAAAAATAAAGGTTACAGAAGCTAAAGTAATGATAAAAGGAGGAATGCTGGATGGAATAGAACATAAACTGAGTCAAAGGTAAAATTAGGGAATATTGTCAGCTGGTTTGTTTTCAGTTTATTAAAACTAGGTGCTGCACTTTGCCTGTGCTCTGACACCGCGCATTTGTTTAAGTTTATGGTGTCTGTAGTCTATACAACTTAATGAGAAATATTGCCTGCCTTGGATATTGGATGTTCATGCTGACAAGAAAATGTCACAATCAATACCAAGGAGCTGAGCTTGACGGGTTCACCTCCAAAGAGCATGCTGACTTCTGGAGGTTTGCCACATTTACAGTGATCCAAGGTCTTAAATTTTCACAGTGAGAGATTTAACTCTACAAACATTCCATCTGTTTTTCATAAAGAGTGGATTTTATTTTTAAAATATTTTCCACTCACTTCTGATATAAAAAAATACCTGTTACTCATGTTCATGTACTGCAGACACAGTTGTGAGGCAGTGGTGGCTTTAATGTTTTAATAAAATTTAGCAAAAGCTTTCAGGGTGAAAAATTAATTTAAATACATGCTTCTTGTAATGCAAAAAGTAAATGAGCTTAGCATGCTGATTCAGGAAAAGTCTGAGCGTTATTGTCTCTGTCCCAAAAAAGAATCACAGTCATACCAAAAGAAAGCAGATGAACTCCATCCGGTGTAGGAAGAATGTGAGAGAAATTTAGTACAGGAGATGTGTATTGGATCCGGCTGAGATGAAGATTTTTCCCCACAACACCCCACATAGTGTTGCTCTTTGTATAAGAAGCTGGAAAGGTGTTGATAACACACTAGCGTTTTGGCTGCTGCTGAGCAGTGCTGGCACAGCATCAGCGCTGTCTCACCAACATTGCCCCCTTCACCAGCAGGCTGGGGTTGGACAGGTTGGTAGGCAAGATAGTCAGGACGGCTGACTTTAACTGACCAAAAGTATTCCATACAGTATGCCATTTCTCTCTAGCAGAGGACATGGTCCCCTTGGTGGGGTCAGTACAAAATTTTGCATGAATTAGTTTTACCACTACAGCAGAGGCCTTGGCAATACCCTTGAGCTTTTTCTGTGGGGTAAACTATGTCTGTGTTTATGTGACTTGGCCTTCTACGATGGTGGTTCATTTTTTTAGGGAGTGTGCATGTTGTGATGATGCCTTGAGGTTTAGCTTTTATATTCTGTATTGCCTACTGTAAAACTCTGAAGTGTCTTACAGCCTACTGTTGCTGCTCTCTCATGTTAAGATAGACATAAAGTCTCTAGGTTTGCTGTTCATGGACACCTAGGCTGTGCTGGGCCCAGAAATGTGTAAACCAACATCTTGGGGAAGGGGGGCTGAGCTTGGAGGACTTACATCAGTAGCTGAAGTTTTAATTGGGGAATTTATGCTGATATGCAAATGGAACAAACCTATAAAAGTGTGAAGAACTTGTGACTTGTCTTCCTTCTTGGGGTCCATTTTGGAAGTAGCCTCTGAGCTCCACAGGGTGTACCTTTGAAGGCCTTTCAAATAAATATCACCTTTATTCCCTTATTCCTGCCTAGTCTCCATTTCCAGGTAGCCTCTTCAGGCATCAGTGTCTCCTAATGTATGTATGAATACATGAAACATTTACAATTGAAATGGAAATTGAAATTTTAAATCATAAAGAAAACTTCTCAGTCTGACCATGCTCGAGCCTCTCTGGCAGTCACACTCCCAAGGCCAGAGACTTTCACTGTTGGGACCGGAGCTCCTTCACAGCAGCAGCTCCAGTGACCCGAGGGGAGCCCCCTTGACTCTCTCACACCCCACTCACACCCAGACAAACCAGGTTTCCTCACCGCTTCAATCCCAGCTTTCCCATCACTATTTAGTTGTGGTGCAGTGACACCGAAACAGCTTGAGCTGGTGCTTCTGAAGAGGGACCCCAACAAAGGGACCCCTGGGCTTTTACACCTTCACAGACTGTCCACAAGTCTCGCTGTTCTTCCTGAGGCCCTGCTCCTGCCCCTATCCAAGTCCATCCAGCTCGCTGGCTGTCACTCCCAATCATCTCCTTTGTTATCCAAAAGATCAGCAATTCCAAGCTCCAGCTGTGTCTCCCAGCGTCCATTCACCTGGCTGAGGTCATCAGTTTTCATGCCCTTTGTTATCCCAAAGGCTGACAGCTCACAGCCTCTTCTCTCGGGCTCCCACCCAAGCTCAATCTGCATCTCCATCTGCAGTTCTTGAGCCCAGCTACCTGGACCAGACATATTCCTCAACAAAATGTGCATGAGATTTCTTTCAATTGAAAAAAATTAGACTCTCTGCTTAAAGTTATTTTCTACAGAAATTCCTGGAAAGCATCATAAGCATAGCAGAAGTGAGGCTGCTGCTTGCTTGGAATCAGTTAACTGTTTGAAAACCAAAATTTGTTACTAACATAATTTTTATCATAGTAATATTTTTGTGTCATTTTAACTTACACATTACACTTTAACATGACACATCCAAATGAAAAGAAACATGCTGTTTTTTCAAACTTTTTTTTCCAGGCAAAAAACATATAAGAAGTGGTTGAGAGATAAGCTCCTGGTTCCTCAGAGAAATCTTAATTTTTTGATGACTTTATAATGAAGCAGAAACACTTTGTTAGACATACAGACTGTTATTGGTCGGAATTACCAGGAATACCTAGAAGCTCAGTGACAGTTAGGATTGCTACGTGTCAGGAGTAACATGGAAGGATGGCCAGAGAAACATTTTTTGATTTAAAAGACATTTTGGGCTTTCCAGATTTTGCCTTCAAGAGTAAAAACAATTATATTTTAATTAATTTGAATAGATTGTAGTGAGTCTTGTGACAAAGCTAGGAAAAGAAGGCAGATCTTACAATTTATTTTGCTTCAGTCCTAGATTTAGGTTAGCTAATATATATTTTTCTCTTTTTTTCCCCGTCGGATTTCTTAGCTCCACTTCTCCTGTGTATGCTATTATTGCAACTTCATTGAAAGCCATTCATAGAAATGCTCAGAGAATGTCTCCCAGCCTGGTAAACATTTTTTTTATGTAAACCAATCTCTGCTGAGTTTTGAAGTTTTGTCCCAAGGAGCTTAGCTGCTGTTCTTGACATCCTCGGGGAGTCAAGGGGAGAATTATTTGCTTTCTCATATTTAAAAATTAAGGGGTTTTTAATACTTTTCTCAAATGGCTCCTGTAATGTCTCATTTTGATGTTCTTTTTATTATTTTTTTTCCCATGGCTTAATTGTACTACTAATTATCTGGTTGATTTATTCACCATATGAGTCAAGAACTAATGTGATTCATCATTCAATAGCGGAAACTTCGAAATATTTTCACCTGCTCTCATAAACTACACAACTAAGAATTTTTAAAGTTTGTTTACATTTAAAAAGGCTTTTAGTTTGTCTACATATAAAAAGAGAGGATGGTTAGTAAGATGGGGACTAGTGTTTCTGTTCTTTCAAGATTATCCACTAACTTATTTTTTAATTTATTTTTTAATTTATTTTTAATATTCTCCCTACAGAAGGAATGAGCCATGAACAGTGTTCCACAGTCTCTGGAACTGTATTTTTTGCAGAGGAATCTCATTATTTGGGTATCAAAACTTTCTTTAAGAAGTTTGTATTACAGCTTGCTGACAACTGTTGAAGGTAAAATATGTAAGATAAATGAAGGTAGAATATATAAGATAAATGAAGCAATACTTCTTAATGGTATCAGTGAAAAAAGGAAGAAATATGTTCACCTGTGCTCCATATCGAGGTAATAAATCACTTAGCTTTCATAGCAGAATCTTTCACCATTTTATACAGTAACACATAAGAAATATATCTTGCACAGATTTAAAGGACAGAATTCTTTGAGTTGCTTGCTTTCATACTGCCCAGCTCCCTGAAATGAAGCTCCTACCACTGAAACAGATTCTGCTGTTAGGGAGAATGGCTGAGTAAATACCACAATTCTTAAAAATAATGTCTGTATTAGAAACAATATTTAACTTTGTTATGTATCACGTGATGTTTTCCCAGACACTATTGGCCAAGGGAGCTTAATATCTGTGCAGTTGGTTGACTAAGGCATCACATTTAAATTCATATCAAACACACAAACTTTCTCATCTCTCAGAAAAACAACATTAAAGGGTGTGCTCATTCATTGAAGATATTTTTAGCAAGGACTTTTTCTCTATTTTCTCCTTTATCTGTCTAGGATCAAATAATTTTTATTTGAGATATTTTATGAAGTATTTAAAAAACCCCAAATATCTCTCTTCTTTCAGAGGACAATCTCCCATTTAATCTCTCTCTGTTGAGGAAGAATTATAGCACACAAAGCAAAAGCAAAAAGCAAAAAAAAAAAAGTGATTGCAACTGAATAAACCAGTGAATTATCATCTCTTGCCTTCCATGTCCATGACCAAATTTCTGTTAGATGCAGCTATATGCAATAACTACTGCACAGATTTTTCACTTCTATACTATGTGATTTTTTTTTATTTTGACTATGACAGCTTTGACAGTAACTTTTCTCTCATCCTTTGAGTGTGATTCTCTACTTTCATGAGAAGAACAGCACTGGAGGCTGAACATGAAATTTTCTCCTACCATCTGTTGATGGCAGACACTTTAATAGGGAGATCTGAACAGGTAGAATCCAGGGAGGTTTCACTAGGTTTATACAAGTGGCCTTCTAGAAAATTATTCATAGATATAATTTCATACTGTCCGATATTACCCAAACATCTGTTTAACAACCCTTTCAGATTCTCTATCCAGAACTTTCATTTTTCAAAAAAGAGATGGCAGACTTCTATGACTGGTGTATTGTCTAGCGGGAAAATTTCAGAGTATTTGCAAAATTTCATAAAGTACTGTCCTTGATACAACTAAAACTGGTGTATAGAAATTGGCCTTTATTCTCACTGACTCAAAAACAAGCACAGTTTTTGATGCTTCAGTAAGTAATGGCCTGTTTGCTCTCAAAGCACCTAAAAAATTGGTAGTTCCAAAATAGATGAATGTTTCTGATGGAAAGTTTTTGTACTTCTCTTTTTCTTAATCTAAAATAAAGGACTCCTAAATTTTTTATTACAGTCCTATGGCTGCTCTGGGTCACTGTAAAACTGAACAGTAATATCTTTGCTGTGAATTCCATGAGACAGTCTTCATATATAATTTGTTTTCAAAAAATATGATCTTAAGACACATGAGTATTTTTTTGTAGTAAGGAATGATGCATTCACATCTATATAGATTGTACTGAAATTATCTCCAGAAAGTTATTCCTTGCTAGAGTCAACAACAGAAGTATGACTTACTGAAGGAAAGCAGAAATGTAAATGACAGATTTGAGCATTTTTTCAGTATTCAGATAAATATTGGCTGTGTATCTGTGCTCCTGTGAAATCTGACAGAACATTCTTTTTTTTACAACCTTCTATCTTTAAAAACTACCCCAAAGATGCTGAACACTCTAATATTAAAACAGCATTTATATTAGGTGGATGATCCTTTTATACCTCTTGTCATATGTAAGACAGACTTTCATTCTTTATTTGTAGCTTATATATTTTTAAATACATTTCTGGTTTTGGTTTTTTTTTGACATTGAATTTTCCGAATTTTTTTATATTGCTACAAGAGAAGGAAAATGTTTGATACATGCTCATTCCAGAAAAACAATTTACATCATTTTGTCATGCTTCTCTTTCTTTCTAAAGAAGAATAAATTAAGGAAATATTTTCCGAATAATAATCTTGGTTTTCCTAATAGCATTTTGGACAATCTTTTCCACAGAAAATTTGGCTGCTGCTGTTGCCACTGCCAGTTTTGCTGATGGTTTTAAGTGAAGCTCTCAAACTGCAGAATGAAAAAGCTTGTAGAAGGTCACACAGGATTATTGAAATACCTTGTATTGTCTTTGGCTGTTAAACTCATTGTGTTGGGTTGACATGGCAAGTGTTTGGTAGCACAGTGTGCTGAAGGAGTGGATTCTGTGAGGAGAAGCCTGGAGCTGCTTGTGTTGGACTCAGCTCGTTCCAGCCAGCTCCAAAAGGCCCCAAAACAACCAAACTGAGCTCATGATCCAAGCTGGTGACACCTCTGTGATAACATATTTAAGAAAGGGTAAAAGAATGCTGTGTAGAAGTTGTGAGAGAGAGGAAAAAGAAATGAACACCCCTACAGACACCAAGGTTAATGAAGGAGGCGGAAGAGAAGGTGCTTCAAGTGTCAGAGCAGAGAGTCTCCTACAACCTGTGGAGAAGACCATAGTGACACAGGCCCATGGAAGACCACACCAAGCAGCAGGTTTTTGTCAGGAGCTGTAGCCATGTAGGGAACCCAAACCCTTCCTGAGGAACAGTACACCATGGAAAGAACCTTGCTGGAGCAGTACATGAAGCTAGTGGGAAGTATCCACCCTGAAGAATTTCATGAAGGACTCTATCCCATTGCTGAGGAACCCACACTGGATTAGGAGAAGAGTGTGATGAGGAAGGAATGAAAGAGTCAAAAGGTTATGAATTGACTAGAACCCCCATTACCTGCCTGCCTGTGCCACTCAGGGGGAAGATTTAGAAGAATTAGGAATGCAGTTGAGTATGAGTAGAAAAGCAGACTGGGAGTAGGTGTTTTTAATTTTGTCTTCATTTCTCACTATTCTACTCTATTTTTAATTTACAGTAAATTAAATTCATTTCCCCAAATCAAGTCTGTTTTGCCTGTGTCAGTAATTTGTGAGTGATCTCCCTGTCCTTATCTCAACCCATGACCCTCTTCACATTTTTTTTTCTTCCCCTGTTCGGCTGATAAAGGGGAGTTAGAGAATGGATGGTTTGGCGACTGGCAGTCAGCAAGGTTAACCCACCACACCGATTCATATTCCTTCTTTAGTTATGGAAGGATGATTTTGATTAAACCAATTTTTTATGATTTTTGAGTAAGGCTGAAATAGTGTCTGTTTATGATCTATTTGCTGTAATAAAGACAGACTCGTAGGAAAGGTAATGAATGTTAAACACAGGTATGTGAAAATAATTTCTGTATAAGCATATCTTCCCCTATACTCCTTATATTTGGCAGGATTTTTTTTTTTCCTTTGGAAACACTGGCTTATGAAAATCTATTGAATTAATATACTAAATCTTATACTAAACAGATTTAACATTTGATTTTTTCTTGCATTATTAAACTCTTAACTTATGATAGCATCTAAAAACACTGATGTTTGGAAAAAATTCTGCTTCAACAGCAAATAATTGGGAGACATTGAATGCAATTATGCAATTTCTCATACTACCCAGCAAATTAACTGCCAAAACAAAAGATTTCTGCACTCATACGAATTACCAAAGATCTGTTGCTGGTGGTAAGGTCCCAAGGGCTTACAATTTGGTTTAGTTCTTGATTTTCCACATATTTTGCACATGCACAGACTGTTTCTCTAAAATTTTAGGACAGATTTTTCAGTCACACTTGAGCACCACTGGAGAACTGACAGCAACGTGAGGCAAAGTGAGTACCAATCACATGTACACATTCATGGTTCAGGAGACATTGCTAACCTCCGCAGGGCTGGGCCATCTTGCACAAGGTCATATTTGTCTCCTTAGTACTCAGTCTTCCATCCTAGCATTCAATATAAAACATCCCTGGATTCAATGTAAAATATAAAAACAATGAAATGAGTCAGAGATGCCTGAGATTTGACAAGCGTGACCAAATCATCTTAACAAATCTTTTTAAGACTCCCCATTTTCTATCACTACCGTCAATGGCATACTGCATCCTCAAGGATGTACTTTCAGTTAAGGTCAATAATGGGAATATAATACTGAATTCTATTTGACTACAATGTCTGGGAGCAGGTCATGTGTTATGGGTTTCTCCATAATGCACATATCTGTCACTGGTAGATGGGAACGTTTGTCATACAGGAAAAGAGAAAAATTGTCTGTTCCTTCCTCTCTCTCTCTCTCTCTCTTCACAGTAAGGCATTCCAATTGTTTAGGTTTTCTGATTTGTAAAAAACATCCCTGAATTCCAGCTTGAGTATTCACAGTTCGAAACAGCATTTTTATAATTGTTACATATATTGCAAAAAGCAACATATAATTTTCAACTTCCCTCAGGTGTTCTTGGCAATAAATTTGTATTACAGACTATATAATATCCATAACTGAGTCATAGTATGAATACTGACAGAATCAAATATTAAAAAAACAACCATGATCATTGTAATTTTGTTTGTTTCTAATAAGTCTTACAAAAGATGGTCTACGGCAGTCTATAGCACAGCTGTATTTGATTGAATTAGGTTGGTTTGAATTCTAGCACTGATTTCAATTTAGTGGGGTTTATGTTGTTTATGTTATTCAATTCTGTGTGCTGCCTTCTGTGGATTACCATCACTAAGGCCCATCATGTCATGGGTAACATCAATGCATATGTCAATAGTCTTGTAGACTGCTACGAATTATTTGACTGTTCTTCCCCTTTACATATGCAAGAATGCAGTGCTAATCACAGGGCATCGAGTTCTGGAACTTTTAGGACTGAATGAACTTGTTAAAGAAAGTGAATTCTAGTGACTGAAAGGATTCCCAAAATTAAATTTGTGGGGGTGAAATTACCAATCCCATAAGAAACATCACCTTATTTTTACTTTGTGTTTTCACCTGCTGTGCAACAACAGCTTTGTTTACTGTTCCTTTGCTATCACAAATTTTCAAATAAATATCATCATAAAAATGAAGATAATTATCCCTCAAGATTTTAGAGATTCAAAATATATGTGTTAATATATAGTGCAGAAAATGTCAACAAGCTTTCAAATATTCTAGAAACTTAGACAAGTTACATTAGATAACAATATTCTTGTAAATTGTAATAAAAACTGTCTAACCTGATTACTGACGCAAAATGTCATCATATTGAATAGACATGTAGATGGTGACAGTACTTTGTGTAGATTGCTGGTAGTTTTCAGGACATCTTACTCTTAATCTTTGAAGATAATACCTGGTCATTATATGATGAAGAACAAGACAGTTTTATATTTACAGAAATTCAGAAAATTGTTGAAGCCTGACAGTAGAAAGAAATTCATTGATATTGACTTGCTTTTTCCTCTCAAGCCCAGTGGCTCCAATTGCATAAGACTTTGCTAAGTGATGTAAATGAGTGATATCAGGGTTTATTTCATAAAATACGATTTATTTTTCAGAAGCATTTTCCTTTAAAGGGGAAATTGATTTGAGGTGTAAGCAGATGAAATGGAGAAAAAAGAAACCTTACTAAGTATTTTAGCAGATATATCAAGAAAATAAAATGCTTTGAAGAACAAAAAATGTCAAAAAACCAACAACCTCTTATGGCATTGTTAAAATTTATGACAGCTGAAACTATAAACCAGCCTTTCAGCTCCTAAGACATGCATTCTTATATCCTGTAGTGTCAAAGAAAAGATTCAAGGCAATGACTTCTGTTTTTCATGAACTCAACAAAATTAAGCCACTTGCTAATGCATTAGCTTGTGTCAGAGACAGATTTCAGGGCAGGGTGAATCTTTTGGGGGATTTTGCCCTGGTAGTTTCACCCCTTGTCAGTCACAGTGGTTCTGGGTTAAATGCCCCAGATGGAGCAGTGGCACACAGGTAGTTGCCATTCCCTGCATTTGTAGTTAAATTAAGGTATATTTGAAAAAAATTGGCTCCCTTTGGAGCATTTTTTATGGAGCTCAGTGTATGAGAAAGTGCAGATGACCTAAGAACACAGGACTGATGTATGCCTCCTGAAATACTCCCATAGTAACATGCAGTCTCATCCTGCCAGACATCTGTAAGCACAACTGTATTTCATGCAGTTGTGGAGTGCTTTGTAACATTCCTGCTTTGTGGCTTTGTTTTGTAGTCTCTCTTACTAACCATCTCTCCAGGTCTTACCCTGTCTCTAGAAAAAGATATTGCAAGCGTCAAGACAGTGTGTGTTTCAGTGCAAGTGACCCAGGTCCCTGATCCCTGATCCCGACAGGAAACCAGCACAACTCACAAAAGAACGAAGCGCTGCAACTCTACACACTACAAAAACCACCACTTTAAAAATGGTGATCTGGAGCTGCTGACAGGCTTTTGTCGTCTAGAAGCAGGGAAGGCTTAATTATCGTCCAGCTAATCCTATAAGGAGACATAGTTTAATAGAGTATAATTTTGTGCACTTCACAGTAGCTGCACAGCTTGCCTTAGTTACTCACCGCCTCTACAAAGTAGCTTGCACAAAGCTATCCCCTTACAATAAAAACCGATGCCAACAGAAAAAGAATGAAGAATGGGTTCAGGTGAAGAGGTCTAATCAGGAATGTACTGTAAAGTCCTTTCAGTAATATTCCTTCAAAGGAATATAGGCATTTCAAGTTAACTCACTCTCCAGCATTCGCTGCCCTTTTCAGAGCATCCGGAGAAGAGAATTGACAGTTATGTCATGCCACATGCTGTGTATTTGGAGGACAATTTGCAGATGATGCTATAAACTGCAAAGGAAGGAGCATTATGGGGGTGGAAGATGAATACATACCCAACACACATGCGTTTCTACAAATGCACATTTGTCTATATACAGTTATGTGCCTGGGTGTCTATGAGTTCTTTGTTGTCTTTGCTCCTAATCAGTATAGCTGAGGAAATAAGATTTGGTTAATGTAAACAAATATTTATTTTACTTGACAAAATGTGCGTATTTGAAGATTAATTTTGTTGGCTGAAAGAACAAAAATTATAATTATTTCCAAACTTCAGTGATTTATCTCTGAGTGGTTTTGGGTTGTGACTCTCAGGGGAAATGATATCACTGTTAAGGTATATTACACTACTGAAAGTGAGACGACCATAGGATTCAGCTAACTCAAGTATTTAGTGTGTAGAGCCATATAAAAATGAAAGTAGATGCATTTGAATAACTTAAAACTATTTGAACTAGCATGTCTTTTCCCAGTAATTCCCATTTTCTACTCCTTTGTTTGCCCTTGTTTCACTGCCTCCTGCTTGCCCTCTCAGTAAATTTGAGTGCTAGCCTAAGAAGACATTGGAGCTGATTATGAAAGATGAAGAAAAGGGAATAGTTTAAAAGCAATAAAATGGTATGAGAAAAAAGAAATTGAAATGAAAAAAAGATGTTTTGCAATGTAGTGCTACTCAGGGAATAATTCTAACAGAATTAACCAGCCACAGTACAACAGGGGCTCGGTTTATTGAAGGCTTTAAAAGATTCTTTAGAGTCTTGAGTATGCAGTAAATGGAGCCCATCACTCTCTCAGGAAAATCAACAGGAGTTTTGATGCTTCCTAAGTGCAAGTAGGACTGATCCAAAGAGCATATGCAGGGGAAAGCTACACTATCTCTTTTAGCACTGGGTTTGAGTTAATAATTCTAATCAAAGTCACTATTCATAAATTAGAGCATGCATGTAAATCGTGGGGTTTCTGGATTTCTACCTGAAATACAGCAGCTCTGGAGAGCAAATGAATTTTTCATATTTATCATATCCAAATGAAAGCTAATATCAGAAAACCTTATGTTACTTTACTGAGGCCTACCAAACAAAATAAATAATTTCTCAGTGGTAAAATATATGCCCATAGCTCACATATATGGATCGACATATCAAAGAGTTAAGTTCTTGTCAGTTTTTTGTATCTTTATTAAAACAAAAAATCAGCAAAAATGAAGACTAGTTCTAAAAATGTGCTGGGAAAGGGTCCTACAATAAAGAATGTGAGCAGCTCTCAAATTCCTACTATTTGGAACCTTTTATTACAAGACAGTTCTATGCAGACACGAAGCTTGAGCTTGTGACACCAGAGATGTGATAAGGCTTTTGAAGGGCAATATCATGGCTGTTTTTTGCTCTAATCTGAATGAGAAGGCTTCTTGCAACACTTTGTCTCTTAATGCTGCTTGTAGTAGGACTGTTTTGCATATGATATAAATTCATTAAAGTATGAATACTAATACATTTGTTGTTAATTTTTAGCAAAACAAATCTTTTAAAAATTCTATTTCACATTGTACGCCTTGGGATAACCTCTTGAGATGAGCAGTTACGTCTCATTTTCATTTTTATCTCAGGGTCATTTTTCTGAATGAAAAACATCAGGGTCTCAGCTACATAGATTTAGGGGGCTATGTCTTTTTTTTCCACGAGAGACCTGCAAAACTTTGAACTGCACGATGACAGAAATTGAGATAATCTATAGAGTTCAATTCTAAAGCTATATATCATGATGGCAGAGACTTCTGGTCAATAAGCTCATGTGAACTTGTTTCCATTTCTAACCTGTATGTACTTATATCATGTGTTCCACAAAAGTTCTTCTTTGTCCTACTTCAAGGACTTCCAACACTAACTTACAGACATTAGATTAAAAAATAAAAGGTCACATGCTGTAGAATTTTCATCAGAGATGCTGGGCAAAATTCCCAATCAAATAGAAGCATGGTTCATTCCTCATGGTATCAAGGAACGACATAGGGCTGCAGTCAATCCTGCAGTGTAAGATAGCCACTGTGATTTTAGTAACAGTTGTGAAATTTTGTAGACCCTAAATAAAGGCTCCTAGTTTAAGATAGTGACATATAAAAACCTTGACTTGTGCCTATTTATTTCATGGTAATAATGTAACTAACATTTAGAAATCTAGATCCTAATGACTGAGATCAATGATATAGCTCACAGCAAATATTTACAAAAAACCCCACACTCAATAATTTGCCACTGTTGCTTAAACAAGCTTATTTTGTCTTTTTCTACATAATATTGAAGATAATGGTTTTGCATTGGAAAGGCAAGGATTCCAATAGTTGATTTTGATATCAAGTGCCAAAGGTGGCATTTTATGAACTGAACAGATTTAAAGACTCTGTTTTATTTGGATTGGGATTATATTTTATGAAATATGTGAACACTCAGTGATTCCTTCTTACTCCATATGACAAGTCTGACATTACATTCTGAACTCAGATAAAGAGGTATACACCTGGTTTGGCTATGACATAAATATAACAGCATCCTTTAATCTAAACTGGAAGAGGATGATGAGGGGACCTTTAAATTCAAGAGGCTTTCCACCGTATCAAGTGCTCCTTGATTGCTTTCTGATAGAAGACCAATAATTAAATTGATTATATATCTAAACTACTTGCTGCAATTCAAGCAATAGATGGTATTTTAAAAAATAATTAATTCCAAGAGTCACACATCATTCTCTTTGAAATGCCCACTACTGTATCCAATTTGTGTCTGAATTATTATGTTCATGGACTTATAGATGCATAATAGTTACAGCAATTTCTCGGTCTTCTTTTCTTTTTAATTTTTCCTGTCTTGAAAGTCAGAAAGTTAAAATCCATCCTGCTCTTTCACCACTTTTGCAAGGCTTATAAGCCTAAAATGTCATACTTGATGAGTGCTTTTTCTTCAGATGGGAATGCGGGCAGTACCACTGGCTTATGAATGAACAGGTAACTCTGCAAATGTGTATCTTTTCTCTCCATGGTCTCACACACTGGGCACAACAGGGATTCTTGTTGCAAAACAGCAAGGACCAAACAGTGTTGTAAATGTTCTCATCTAATTCTACCACTTTCATCCACTTAGTAATGCAATGTTCATGCTCAGACTCAGGAGTTCAGCATCCAGCAGCTCCTCAGGGAAAAATTCTTATGAAGTTACCAGTGGCTGACTGGTAAATGATATGAAATCACCAGGGTCCTATTAATCTAAAATGGCTTCAAAAGAAGAATGAGGGAGTTGTGGACGTGGACTTTGCTTTTTTCCCCCAAGAAAGCAGCCATCTAATAAAGGCAAATGATTCTTATGAGGTGAAAAAATAAAAGTAGTTGTCAAATACTCTTATAATACGTTGTTTATAAAACTGATTGCAGATTTTGGTCATCATTTTGTTGTGAGACAGCCTGCTGTGGAAATTTTCATTTAAAATATCTGAGGGGCTGCCTGTTGGTCTCCTCATGCCAGAGGTATTTTTCATTTATCAAGGACATACTGAGGGCTCAATTCCCAATGTGTAAAAAAAGGTCATTTAACAGAGAATAGTACATTCTTGCTGCTACTAAATAGCAGGCCCATTAATATTTCCTGCTGTTTTTCAGATCTGACATTTTTTGCCCCATGATGTATCACAAAGTATCATTAAACTGAAGTTACCAACAGAAAACAGAGAGATAAAGTGAGAAATGTAGAAAACTTTTACTCTATTTCCTCTTAATCTGGACAGTGTTGATTACTTAGTTCCCTAATGAGAAATAGTATTTCCTGGTGGAAAAAATATTCTCATAAAGAGTAGATAGAAAGGCTCTAGTTTCATTAGATGATTTTCTATGAGCCCCAAATACTTAATACTGAAATACACTGCTGACAATGTCACTCAAAGTGTGGAAAGGATCAGAAGTGCCTCTCTAATATTTGTTTTCTGTCCTATTTGACCATACCTATCTATAATATTTAGGCAATATAGTATCAAAAGAGAACATAACTCTAAAATTTGAGTATTAGTCTGCCCTTTGGAGAATTATAAATTACTATGAAACGAAAACCATTTGGAATCTGGCCCTAAGTTCTTAAGAAATCTCTTTTTCCTTTACTATGCTCCCTATGGCAGTATTGAAAACGTTACAGGTAAAGCCAATTAAAGCAGTGGCTCATGATACGTTGATCTCAAATTTATATGCACAAAATTTTGTTTTTCTTTCTTTTGTATTTTGTCTTTTATTTCTTCCTTTTTCCCCCTTTTATTTTCCTATTTTTAAGTTATTTTCACAATACTACCATTTATTATGTAATATACAGAACATGAACTTCTGACTGGGTATTTCTTACAGGTTTTGTGCTTAGGAGTTTCAGATCATTGGGCAATGAGGGTCTTATGCAGATTTGTATATCCCATTGAAGGTAATCTCTAAATAGAATGAGCCCAAATTTTTGAAATTGATGAAAAGTCTCCAAAAGGCCCATGACTGGAGTTATAGATCCCTCGGTAATATTCCCACTGAAATCAGCAGAGCAGAGAATTGCTGATTTCAGTTGTAGACCAAATAGTGATAAAGTTAGTTTAAAGAGTTAAAACAGAAAATCAAAGAGGAGTGTTAGACTCCTAGGATTCTTGTATGGCATCAACATTGGGTCTAACTTTTGTCCTCTGTCCTGGGGTCACCCTCTTGATGCATGATGTAAAGATTTAATAAGTTGTGTAAGATGCGAGCTCACAGAGCCCTCCGCTAAGGGCAAATGCCAGTGACCGTTCTAGCAGGAGGAGTTACAGATCTGCCTCTGACATGCTGTCAAATGAGACACTTTTGCCTTAACACAGTGGCTAGCAAATTCACACAGCCATGTCAGGGGATCTGGTCTATATATCTTATATTCGGTGAAAGTTTCCTATTTATCAGAGGTGAGCTGGTGCTTTCAACTCCTTTGCTCATCCGTTAGCACAGGACTTTCCAAGCCCAGAGAATGATTGAAGAATAAACATAATCTTCTGACTTGATAGCTTGCATTTAGAGCAGTCAGTAGCTGAGAAATAGTGAAGGTTCTGGGCTTTACTCTTAATTTTCTCTAAAACCAATTAGTGTTTACTGTAAAACATAAATAGAATTAGAACTGAGATTTCTTTCATCTCCTTGTCAAACACAACATTGGGTTTAACCCTGCTTGATTCCTTTTGGGTTTTCTGGATGTTCTGAAACTGTTCAGTTCCTTGAATTTCTCAGGCACAGTTCATTAATTTGTGGCTATATATTCTTATCTGTGCAACCTCTGGGGCTTCACACATGACACTGTTACTTGTGTTTCCACAGAGTGTGGGATTTGCATTGAGAATAAGGACCTCTTATTCAAGGCTCAATGCAGCCACATGCTACAGTGTATTACCCACAGAAATTACAAAATTAATTAATGCGTTATTTCTATTTGCTACTTTGCAGCACATGCAACTATAATCGAGCTATTTGTTAAGTGTACGTGTAGGC
This sequence comes from Falcunculus frontatus, assembly GCA_013398115.1. Taxonomy (NCBI): domain Eukaryota; kingdom Metazoa; phylum Chordata; class Aves; order Passeriformes; genus Falcunculus; species Falcunculus frontatus. The sequence goes on from VZRV01001914.1 coordinate 395,729, forward strand.
TGAATTCCTTATTAGAAAGTAAGCATTTGCACTGGCAGAAAGCCAGATAAGAGACTGATAGCAGGGTTTGGCATCAAGTACAGAGTAACAATAATTTGCATGTCAGTAATTGGAAATATATACTCATGCATGCCATTTACCTTACCAGATATGTCACTGATCAATATGTAAACCTTAACCTCCATATATACTCATTCTACATCTGTAAAATTGAAATAACACACATGCTTCTCATAAGACTGCAATGAAATAAAGTCACTAAGAAACAAAGAGAATTTATCTTGATAAATGGCAAAAAGATAGTCCATGATATATTAAGAATTGTCTCTTCAAACCTGGTTTTGAATATAGATATCTAAATTTAGTTGAGACAGGGACAGGCAGTGAACAACGAATAGATAGCAAAATACTGCGTACCCACTGATTTAATGTACATTGTCCATTACACACACTGACAGCAGCAGCAAATGCTATCATTAAGTTACAGGTTGTCTCATAATTCAGAACAGAATTGGGAAAATTATATCTTTCTAATTTATTTTTATTTTACAGAAATTTTTTATGTTAAAAATGCTGGTTTTAAATAATCAAACTCGTGAAATGAAGGAAGTAAAACAACAGGACAGATCAATATTTTCTCAAAACCTGTGAAATTTTAATTATAATTTTCTTTCATTCTGTCAAAGCCTATCTTCTGTCTGAGTATCACTCTAAAAAACTGACTTGGATGTCCAACTGCTTTTCCATGAAGTCTCATTATAATGTCAAGTCATTAATGATAACACAGCTCAACTCTATGACATTAATAAACAGCTAAATAGTAATGGAGTTTTTCCAGTCTAATTAAAGCATATACAGTTGTTTCAGTCTGTAGCTGTTTTTTCATTCATCAGATTCCACTGGGAATAGTTTGTAAAGAGGGACTTTTGAGAGGGTACCTATTCACAAAAAATGAGAGGATAAGAGGTGAATGTTTGCATGCAGTGGGAGACAGAGTAAGTAAGATAATTATTCATATCTTGAATTCACACATTTCATTTAAAACAGATACAGTAAAACCCCCATCCCTCTCAAAACACAAATTTCCATGCTTTTTATTTGAATTAGAGTACTCTAGGTTAAAACTATTACAATATTATTTAAGACTAGAATAAAAACTGTGGGTTTAATTCATGCTGAAGTAGGTTTATGTAAGTCCCTTGTGACATATAAAGTACATTGTTATGTTAAGCTCCACAAATGAATATCCTGCAATACATAAGACTAACCTTGTGTAGGTGTGTCAGAGAAGTACATTTAAACCTTATTGTTATCATCACTACAGAATATTCACCAAGAGACCTCTGCCTTAGGAAGACTTACTAATGGAGTAAGGCTGCTCGCAACAATGTTGCAGTTCTCACCGCTCCAAGCTGTCCCTTAGAGAATTTTCTTTTTCTCTGCTGAATATAGAAAGGGACTTGGGGAGATGAGACTTGAGGTAAAGTAAGGCTCAATAAATATTGATCCATCTTTTATTTTGCAACTGAACATTGCACTATTGTGGTTCTTTTATCTGTCCTCAAGCTGCAAATAAGTCCTTAACATAACATACCAAAGTTGTTCAGTAAAAAAAGGGGGAAATCTCAAAAGATAGCCTTTATTTCCTCTCAGTCATCACTGCTCCTTTTCCATGTCTCCAACTAACTCGTTCATTCTGTGCTAAAGATGGAAGGATAAGATTAAAATAGTGTCAAAGGCTTGGTCTGGATCTCAGTTAGGCTTTGGTGGCCACTGACTCACCAGATGCAACTGCTGCTTCTCCTCAAAGTCTGTACCTTCTCCTTCAGAAGGAAAATAGTTCATCTAGTGAAAGCAGAGGAAGACAGCATCCAAACTGCTACAGATGAAAAGAGCAGAGCCTGGTCTAAAATCTTGAGAATGACTGTACCTAGACTGTATAAAAATAATAAGAAGTTAATAATTTCTGGACAAAGAATATGTATTGGGTAAAGGGTAACAGTGCACACAGATGCAGCAACTTAATTCTGATTGGGTTTATTCACCAGCTGAGAACGCAATGATCTAGGACTGAAGAAACCTATCTTTGTGAGGAGGAAAGGAACAAACAACTTTGTTCAGAACATTCAATATTTCTTTCACATTTTGCATGTTTTAATCCTTTCTTATTTCTTCTGTCCTGAATGAGAAAATGTGTTGAACAGCTGCCCACAACTCAAAGGCAGAAACATAAATAAAGGCATAGAATGGAAATGAAATAACTTCATGCCCTTCTCTGTTGTAGGATCAAAGGTCAATATCTCTGCTTTTTAGTACATTCAAACTACCAGTCTATGGTTTATTTCTTGAGATATAAGTCAGAAGAGACTAGGATTTTGGGGCTTGCCATGCAAATTACCAGGCAATGCCTAGAACTTTTGCTTTGTCTGTTTAGAAATTTGTATTCTGACCAATATTCAAGCAAATTAAATCCTTTCATAGCTATAATAGGACTAATGACGAGACTTCCTTAACTGTCCAAACATTTTCTGAACACTGTTGCTCTACAAAAGAGCTCTATAATAATCTGTCTGTGAACTCCACTTTCCAAATTTAAGTTTTCCTGCACCCCAAACTCCCATCACTGTAGTTATCAAACTGCATATGTGGTATCATCTGCTCAGATACAATGGTGCCCATTGTTTATATTATTATTGTACCCGTTCTTACCATGTGTAATTATTTTTTGTATACCCACGAAACTGAGATATCTATCTATTCCTTCATAAACAGGTCTTTTGTCTCTTGGCAGCTGATATAAAAAGCATACCACAACAAGGAAAGTGAGGAATACTCAGCTGAATATGAGTAGCAAAATGGTAATTACTTATCTTTGGTGTCTTTGTTTTTAGCTTGTCTGTAATGTACATTAATGTATTTCAAAACTTTAAAAAATATGACCAGAATGTAATCTCATGTTAAATTTTGTTTGCCTCTAAAGCTCAGAGTGATTTGTAAAGCAGTCCCAACATTAAAAATAAGTTGAAAGTTTAAAATTGTGCATTATTAGGAGGAAGACCACATCGTTCGCTGCTGCTAAGCAGCTTTCTTCCAAAACGTTTTTCTGTGCAAAGTGTTCTTGTATACTTCGGGAAAGAAATGAGGTATTCACTTCTTCCTTTTGAGTAATACTCATCATTTAGTTCACCTACTATTTTTTTATCTCACCAACATTACACATAATTTTTAGGACTGAAAATTTCTTACGATATTTGTTCTGCTGCAGCTGAAAGCCTGTCACTAGAGCCTGGTTGTGCCATTTGGCTTATTACTGCAGAACACCTACAGTCCCGCAACCTCTGGCTGATCCTTAAAAGTCTTTTTCCATAAAGCACTGACCTAGACAAACTCTTCTTAGTTTGTGATATTTAAAATCATTATTCCAAGTGCTGTGGGTAAAAATCATCATATCCTGCACTGATCTACATAAAACTCCCTTCTTTCCTTCCACATGAAAGAAAACTCTGCAAAGCTATTAAGGTTAATGATGGAGAGATTCCTCTACCCTGTATTAATGAACAAGCAGATAGTCAAATTCATTCACAGGTACACATTTGCTCCTGTGATGCCACATGCATATTCTGTTGACCTAGATGTCTCAGCTATCTGCCTTCCTAACTTTGTATTTTAGTGGTCAATGTGTGTTGGGAAGACAGCCCTTCTTAGCAAAGGAAAAATTCAAAAATTTTGCTAAATCTTCAGGTACAGAGAGTGCATGAGAGCAGAGCTAAGGCAAACATCTGGGCTAATACCTAACTATGACTTTAATTAATTTTTCCCTTCCAAGATTTCATTTTTCATGTGATGGCTGCAGATTATTTTTAATCAAAGTGTGAAAACAGTAAAAAAAACAGCTTTGTTCTCAAGCAGTTTTTTGGACTGTTCACTATGTTGTATTACACTCAAAATCTTGTAAGAAAAAAAGGAACATAATGCACATTTAGCTATGAACTTACTGTTAGTCCAATTAACTATTTAACAGTCCAAGAGTCTAAACAAATAGTACTATTACTCTTAAAATCTTTGTGCGTGAACTGGCTAGGATCTACCCCTTTTCCCTGGCCTTATTCTCATCCTTTTAGTATCTGGGATCTACGGTCAGCACTTCATTATGCCTCATGAGCTGCTGGATGGAAAGGTTTTAATGGGTTTGGAATATCACAAAGTCTCACCAGGAGGAACAGGCCATTTATTAAGTGCATGGGAGATTTGTGTGCAAAGGTGGGGTGCATCTTTCCTCTTCAGTCTGATATGCTTGAATTTATTTGAAAATATTTCTTTAACTATGGCTGATGCCTACCGGCTGATCCCAGCTGAGGGATGAGCATAACCCTCACCACTTCCACATGCTCAGACATGGGGACCCACTGGGTTTGCCAGACCCTTCCCATGGAGGCAGTGGCACAGCTCAGGCTCAGGCAGGGGAAGCAACAGGCACTTGGACCTGAGGTACGAGCTGAAACCAGCCCAGCTCAACTCTGGCCAAGGTGAGCCCGAACCAGCCCTGAGACTGCAGCTCTCAGCTCAGGGAACAGCCTAAAGCCTTTTACTAGAAATGGTAAAAAAGTAGAATTTACCATGTTACAATTCTGGCCACAGATGAAATTGTTATTTGGTTTTGCATTCTGGGTTGTATTTTTTTCCTCACCTATTTTTATAACAAATATGTTCAAAATCACGTTACACTCTTGCAAAAGCTCTTATTATAAAAAGTCTTTCGTCAACTTGATAGTTTGTATGTAAATATATCTAAATGAAGAGTTCCCCGGAACGGATGAACACATACTACTAACCCATTTTTCACATGGACTTTATTCAGTAAATTAACAGGAGGTCTGTTATCCACACTACTTTCACATGTAGTGAAAAAACTACATTCCTCAAAATTAATTGCATCCAGGTTTGCTAAAGAGCATTAGCATCTTTTTTCCTAAAGGTACTAAATGCATTGTGTACTCATACATATATATATAGGCAAAAGCTTTTTTCTTACCATTTTCTTGCACATTGTTGAATATCATGAATCTAAAAGTGTGATTTACTATGTAGACTTATCTCTGCTTTTATGAGACTGCATAACATTTATTTGTAATGCTAATGCATTCTCTCTGGAAACATTACTAGCCTGTAATGACATCTTTCTTTTGGTTTAAAGCTGGGCATGTTTGCATGAGCTCAGAGGAAAAAGTTTTTATATTTGTTTTCATTATTGCTGTTGTGTTTTAAAAGGACAAAAGACGAAAACCACAAAATGCTTTATAAAACTTTTAGGTGATATATGCATTAATTAAGCTGTAAAAGGTGTAACTTTTCTCATGTGACCAAAAATGATTACAGGAATGTGAGATCCAAATGAATGAACTCACATACAATGAGAAAGAAAAGCTGTGTGTTTATTCTGTACACATCTGACTGATCTTCGGACATTTGTCTTTTGTATTTAAGCACTGAGCAGTGCTAAACTGAAATTTAAAAAATGTGCCAAATAATTGGTTGTAGTCAAAGGTGAAGGATATGCAAGTAATAATGGGTTTCACAATGTTTCTTTCTTTCTTTCCACGCTGTGATTAGAGGCCCGCAGCAGTTTATATTCATTTGGAAGGGGAATTGCATTGAATAGTGATAAACTATGATACTTCTTATAGACCATACAAAGACTATTATGACATTATTATTGTATTAACAGACATTAGTTAATTTCTATAATGTACCATATTAGGATAACAGACTGGATAGTTGACACATCTGAAAATGGATTAGAGTTGACTTTTCATGGGGGCAGGCATTTTTCAAATGAGAGAAAACTGAATGAGTTGGTCACTTGGCTTAAATATCCTTGTCCACTTGCAAACTTTGTGTAGATGTGTTTAATGTTTTTTGTGTAAGTGTTTATTGTTGGCCAAGATTCCTATCATTGTAATCAACAGGACCGGATAAGGGGTAGAAGTAAGAGAAATATACAGTGCTTTTCAGATCTTTCCTTTGGCTTAAGATTTAGGTCAGAATAATTGACTTTCCTGGGTACTCCAAGATACTTATCTGATCATTTGCCTGCATGAGGCAATTCATCCTAATGTGGGCTAGATACATAAAACAGATGAAGGGCTAAAATTATGTGGGATGAGACTTTCTTCCAGGGAACTTCTTTCTTCAAAGGCACCTAATCTAAAAAATTGTTTCTAGTGTTCTAGTCTGTACTGGAATAACAGGGATGTTGCCAACAGCTCTGCCACAGAAGCAAATTGCTACCCTGGATTTAAACAATGCTTTCTTCAAATTTCACACTTCAAAGACTGAGAATTTGTCCTTAGAATTCCTAGAATTTTATATATATGTTTTTATATAAATATATAAAATACTAGTTGTGGAAATTACTTGCCTGTTGTTTGTTATGTGTATTTTATTAGGATCTTTCTGAAAACTAATTGAGGAAGAAAGTGTAAAAAGTAAGAGTAGCTAAAAAAAGTGATTTTTTTTCTATAGGTGTATGCTAACAAACATCTAGATACAGCATTATTAAAATTGTGAGCCTTATGATTTAGAAACCAATGTATAAGCAAATGTGCAATGAGAAACATCACTATGTTATCCCTGGTTCCATTATTAAAAGCCATAATTTTGAGTCTTGTATTTTTATTAGCTACTGTCATATATCCTTAACAAATATATCCAGCATGAAAACCCAGCCTATACCTGATGAGCATAGTCTTTTTCTTTCACGTCTTTCACACTGAAGAGGAAAACAACTGTATTCATGAATACTCCTGACTCATGGAAAATGCAGTGTTTGAAATCTACATCACTGTTTTCTCCTACTGTTCTATAGGAATACATAAAAAATAATTGTATGATTTTCTGTACATATCAGCCAAAATCAGGATAATGCAGTGATCCTCCACAATGCACTTCTTGCCTTACAGACTCTATGAAGTCATGGTTAATTTTCACATGATGAGTAATGATGCTGAGGAGATTCTAAAGAAAGATAATTGAAATTGTCAAGAGAGTTATCACATGGAAAAAAAAACCCTACCAACCAAACCACCAAGAAACCCTGAAAACCACAAAACAAAATGACTTTAAAATCATATGCCATTATTTGTTTTCATATCAAACTACCAGGGTTAATAGGATCATATATATATCTATATGCTAGCGAGAGCAGAGTTATGACATGTAGAAGGCACTTGTGTCTTCTCTCTTCTAGAAATCAGAACTCTAAGCTTGTGTATGCTCCCTGTTCATTAAAGTATTTAAGACTCTTTCAGTTTAGAATCTAATAGGGTTACTGACTTCAAAGAAACGGATGTGTAAATTTCTAGCTTATATCTTTGGCTTGATTGGAGACAAAATTTCCAGCCATTTACTGGGTTAAAATTTTGAAAAATGAGATATTAACATATATTTGTGAGAAAAGTAAATGAAAGCATGAAATATCTTTATAATTTTTTGAGTGTGTGCTTTCTTTGCCAAACAGCCTTTCTGTGTGTTCAATGTTAAATGTCTCTTATTTGGGTCTTAAAACATATTGTGGTCTGAATACAATCTTCTGAAGATGAGCATTAGGAAGGAAAATTAGAGTAGGATGAAAGGACGATAAAAGTTCTGTACTGAAAGTGTAGAAAGACAAGCTATAGGCAATAGGAAAAGAACACTAATAACCAGCAGTAGGAAATGAGGTGTTCTATACTAATAAAGTAATTTTCTTTTTACTTTGAAATACTTTTTTCTCAACATTAGTAACAATAATAATGATTCTCTTCATTGCTCGGGAATGAACACAGAACTTTTACAAGGATAGTTAGGATGGTTTTGTGGAGATGTCCTGCTGCTTCACTGCTGCACTATTGAACTCTGTGGACCTTTTTTAAGATGAGACTGAGGGGATATAAAGGATAATACTAAAGATGTATGCTCAAATAGAGAAAATAATTTCCTCATGTTATTTACATATTTTTTGTGCATATGAAATAAAAAGAGAAAATCTTCTTATAATACATATTTCTTGAATTTTGATATTATCCTCTCTGCTTTTTGATGAATGTTCTGTGTCATTCACATTTTTGTTCTAGAAGTGTTTGCTTTTAAACCAATCACAACAAAGAGAGTTTCAGGAGGCTGCAGCTATGTCAGAACAAGTAGGTGATTTAAACAGCTATCATTTGCCTTTGGGACAGTTGTAGATCATAAAGGATGCTGTATTGTTTTCATAAATCTGTATTTCCTAACAATCAGATGGACTGGCTATATGAATTTGCTGTTCAAAATTTGAATTATTAAAAGAACTTGGTTTTAAAAGATTGTATAGGTAGTTACATAGTATCTTCCTAACCGGGCAGATGTGAACATTTAATATACTGAGAAAAAACCCCAAACAGCCAGTCATGAAATTGCAGAGTTTTAGACCCATCCACGAGGCCTCTTATATCCCTCTGAGGCATATAAATAAAACAGAGACCTTTTTTTCTTTCTTCTTAGGTTCTGCACCTGGTTATACTGCTTGGGTCCTACATACTTTGCTGAGCAGTTCAGAAAGCTTCCAGCTAAGCCTTGGGATCTTAGTGTTCACAAGCCCAAGAGAAAGTGAATAAAGACCTCCAAATTTGATCAGTAATGAAGAAGTGTTAAGTCATTAATTATCAAGGCAATGAATATTTTTATGCCACAAACTATCTAGTCTCATTTGAGAACGATTCTCTGGCTGAATACTTGCAAGCAACATGGCACAAAATATCCTCCCCTATATACCCAGGTAACAGCTCTTTCATGTGCCATGTTTGGAATGACAGGAAAAAGTATTTTCTCTCCAGAACTTTCACTTAATTTATTATGCTGTTCTCTATTTACAGTTTTTTAAAATAAAATAGGCAACCATCTTAAGGTATCCATACAAATTCAATATCAAGCTAGAGCTACACTAGGAAAACCAGATGCTGTGCCCATCACTAAGATGGACCTTTTAACACATATTTCTTATAGGAGCGTGTTTTGTGGTTGCATTCCCAGTCCTTCATTATGCTGAGATTAATGTATTTGCAGCAGTGTAAATTTTGATAAAACAACAGCTTCCCTAGAATACAAGTAATAAAGCACATCCCTGGCTTTCATTCCACGTACCTTTTCATTATTATGTAGCAAAATGGATGCACTTCCTCAGAATCACAAGAGATGCTCAGTTCTATCTAAAGTCACAAAACTGGAGAGCCTCAGAAAATGCTAATGCATTTCAGAGATTAAGCTTTCTTGGCTATGGTCCCTGAACATGGTGACAGCTATAGTGCTGATGCTTCCCATTCTCAAAAGCCTGTCAAACCCAATTAAAAACTGCATTCTGGTAATCCTTGTCCTTTTCAGTGGCAGCTTGCTGTGGAGATATTTGTCTTACTTTCTACTGGCTCCAAATAATCCTTCTGTGTTTATATACTGTTTCTCTCCCCATAGGTAGACATGGGTGTACATGAATGCATTTCCTAGGACAAAGAAGAGTACCTGGTTGCTCTGTTTTGTATGCCAATATTTCACTAGGTTACTTTTTAATATAAAGTTGTTAGATTGAACCCATAGAACTTGTGATCACGTATTTTCTCTTGCTGTCCTCCTGTGAAAGATTACCTGTTTTTAAAAAACTTTCTGGCAATGTATTCATCTGTATGAGGCTTTTTAAAATAAGACATCTAATTTATGAGTCTATGTTATGATGTTATTTTCCAACTGTTATGATGTTCTTTTCCGAGTTTTCCAATTTCAGAAATTGGCTCCTCTACAGGGTAATTTGGAACACCACAGATAAATTCCTGCTCTGTATTGCCTTCTGGAGGAGACTGTAGAAGGAGAGTAGGAAGCTCGGTCAATCATACTGAGCCTCAGATTAGTTACCTTTTTCAATGGGATCATAGTTTTAATTTTGCTGGAATCAGTAGAATTTGCTTATTTCAAACTACACAGAAGCATTAAAACCTCAGTAAGGAAATCTGTTGAGTTCCCTATACTTCAGTGGAATGTAATTTCCTAGGTGAAAACTATAATTTTATGTTTATTTTAAAAAGATCTGCAAAAACATAAGAGCCTGAGTATCTATTCTAAATGAAGACTTATACACACGCCAGATTAATTTTTTAATTTCATGTGTCACATTTATTAATATATTTTCAGCCTGATTGTCTAAAGTTGCTTTATGATGAAATTAGTCCAAAGAAAAGATTGTGACACCATTCTTTACTGTGACCATCAAGAATGCTTCTGAGTTCTTTGTCTTCTAGTACAAATCTAGTGTGTAGAATTACTTTTAAAATTAATAAATATTGCTATATATGGAGTCACCAAAGGGAAAAATAACCAATACCTCCAACCTTTTTTATGATTGCATTTGGGGAAGTTCTTGGAAGGAACACTGAGAGTTAGAAAACACAAAGAAATTACTTTTAGCTCAAAAGGTTACTCTACCTTGACTAGTTTGAAGCTGTGAAAGTAGACAGTGGAAATAAAATGTATGCATATACACATAAATTTCAAGTCTTTACTTGCAGAATGACCTGCAGTGAGGCAGCTGAAGGAGTATTTGAATGAGCAATGGCAGTTAGAAATGTCTAAATTTTTGCCATAAATTTAACACAAATGTTTATGCAGTGAAATGTTTCTACATACATACATTTCAGACATTTAATAGTTGTAGTCCTTTGCCTTGACATTCAGCACTTCAGTTTAAAACTCTTAATATACCAAGTTATGGTATTGCACAATTGTAGATAAGATAACCAAGCTCAGTTCCAGAAAAATGAGAATTCAGAGTGGAAACTGTAGGAATGTGGAACTAGATTATCTCTGTTAATGTGGCTTGCCTAAATTCTGTGTATTTTGTGGATAACACAGAGAATTTTAAGAGTGGTAACTCATAAATATATGCATATTCCACATTTAGCTTATGTTTGTTATCAACCTACATTTTTTAAGCACTCTGCAAGGATTTTTCTTGAAATGTTAGAAAATACAATTGAAATAGCTAATGGCAGAGGTAGAAGTAGATTTGTTATAAACTGTTTACCACTTAGTGACTGGTGAAGATAGCTTTTTTATTAGTCTGTTATAGAAACTTGAGAATACAGCCACGATCCTATGAGGAAGGGAAAAAATAAGTTACAGTTCATCCAGCACAGCTCCTCTTTCTATGCCGATTTTACTGACATGCATAAAGTTGGCAGGTAAAATCTGGAGTTTTTATTCCAAACAAACTTTGGGATACCATAATTTACTTGCTAATGATTTCAGTTATGATGAGAAATAAATTATCTGGAAAATATTAAATCACTAGCAAACAGTTTGTAAAAAGGTATAAGGTTCTGGGGGAATGTTATGTCCCGGTCCACTTGGTGGGTTTAGGGGGAGGTTGGTTGATTTATTCTGAGCTGTGCACAGAAGAAACAACAAAATTCTTAGGAGGTTCAAAACCACACTTTTACTTGCAAATTTTGAACATTATGGTAGAATAAGATACTTAACAAATTTTGAAGCAACACCCAGACAAAGTAAGGCATTTCATAACTTAGCAAATTTATACTTAGCCAAATTTCACTTATCCAAAGAACAAGGCACTTACTAAGACATTGACTGGAATTTTTTAGTCTTGTTTACAATATATTTTGATAAGAAGTTAGGAGAAGAAAGAGAGAGGAAAAGAAGAGAGAAAGATGTATAGTCACCACCCATGATCTAGCAATGAGATTTGACTGTTGCAATTTCAGTGTCTTTCAAAGTAATAGTCACAATCTTGATCCGTCAGTGGTAGAAAAAGCTCACAAAACACAGGGTTCAATGATTACACTCTGGTTACGTGGGAACACCCAGGTGCCTTCCCTGGGGTAGGGAGTTTTACACTGTTAGAGCACTGTGGATCATGAGATGCTTCAGGGTTCTTTGATGGCTTATCACACCGTCTAAGACATGACAGCTGACTCTTAGGTCAGCAGATTTGAGACAATTATGCCCCATCAGAAGGGTTGAATACCTTCAGGTGAATGTCCCAATATCTCCCTCAGAGAGGAGATTTCACACCAGTTGTGTAAGGGCAGAAACTGGCATGATAGAAAGCATCATCCCACATCTCAGGAGCTGTTTCTTATTGGCCTCTTCCCTCATCTGGGCCAAAACACAGCTTGTGGCTTCTGGTGGTGGGCTGTGACATTGAACTCCATCAGCCAAGCACCCACTGCTTTGGCAAGTGGCCGATTCTTTGAGACCTTGACAATCAACATTTAATCTCTCACAGTGATAAGAGAAACAAACAGATGAAGCGTCAACTGGCTGAGGAAAGTTTGGTGTGCACAATGAGGAGAAGTTTTAAAATTTAATGTACATATACTTCAAAAATTACTTAGGGTTTTAATTCAATGTGTACAATATTATTTCCTAAATATACCACGATTTTAAATCAAATGATTCTATGTCTCTGAAGAAATCTGGATTCAGTAAAGACTAAATCCCACCCCATGAAGGAACCAAACTAATTCTGTTCAGCTGAGTAAAGTGGGCCTTCTGGTTTAAAGTAAAAGAAAAGAAAACCACAACACCCCAAATACGAAGCTCTTTTTATTGATATAGTGTCTGCTCTTTTTGGTCCTATTGGGAATGATTGCTCATAAGAACCTCGTGAAGCAGCAGAAGCTATTTCTATTTGCAGTCATCAGTAGACTTTAAACTACATCCAAGATCCGTCTGTTAATGTTCTTGTGTTACAACACAAAAGAAAAAATTTCATAAAGCTGGAAGCATGAATTTCCATATGTGTTGAGTTGTTGGGATAGATGGCTATTAAAACTAAATGATGCTGAATTTACATAGCTTTATTAGGCTATTGACATAAGAAAAAACTTGTTGAGAAAAAAAAGGATGCAAATTTCTGAGACTTTCTAGATTAAATGAAAAGATTCGTTGGATGTCTTTATTATACATCAGAGACAGTTGTCCAGATTCCCTTTAGAGATCGGGAAGTGGTTCCTATCACCCCAGAGAAAATATTTAAGTTACATCTGAGAAATGTTATCGTAAAAAGCCTCTTCTCTCTCCTCTGTTAAGCAGATGAACAAGTCTAAGGTGAATGAGAGGAAATCCATCAAATTTATCACTATCATCACAGATCTATCATGGTGCAGCCTATTTCATATATGTGTGATTTGATTTGATTACACGCCAAGATGTGTCAAAGAATCACTTTCTATGGTAGAAGGTAGAATTATTTTTAAATTTAAGGTTAAAAAATAGTTCAAATTTTTAAGGAATGTCTTTGTTCTCCATGTTGTCAAGAAGTTATGTTATTATGAATGGTGGCCGGAGAAACCTGGCCATTAAAAATTGGCACCACTAACCATTACCACGGCTATGGAATTTTCAATATTGTTCCTTGTGCACAGATTGGGTGTTGGTAGAAATAGTATGAAAAAATCATGCTCGAATGTCTAATTTCTAGGCAATACCTATTGCACTATCACAGCTTCATGTTGGTATGTGACAAAATATGAGATTAGACAAATTTCGTGACTTGAATGTTTTGGGAAATTTTTACAAAGGCAAGCTCAAACAATGAGAGTCTGTTTGGTCTGCCTGAGCTGGAGTTAATTTTCCCACAGCAGCCCTCACAGAGCTGTGCTTTTCACTGGCACCTGGAAAGGAGCTGATAACTCTCCGGTGTTTGGCGGCTGCTGCTGGGTAGGGCTGGCACAGCATCAGCGCTGTCTTTGTCTCCATTTCCCTTTTCCCTTCCCCTCCCTTTCCGTCAGGGGGCTGGGAGTGGGCAATATCCTGGGACACAACCAGGCCAGCTGACCCAAATTAACCAAAGGGCTAGTCCATACCAGATGATGTCAGCTCAGGTATAAAAGCCAAGGAAGGGAGGAAGAACAGGGGATGCTTCTTATTTTATAATGTTTGCCTTCTGGAGTAACTGCTCCATGTGCTGAAGCCCTGCTTCCCAGGAAGTGGATAAACTTCACTCACTAATGGGAAGTAGAGAATAAACCTTTTTTTTCCTCTTTGTTTATGCAAGTGCAAACTTTTGTCTTTTTGCTTTACTAAACTGCCTTATCTCAACCTACAAGTTCTTTTCCATCTTATTTTCTCTCCCTTGTCCTGCTGGGAAGGGGAGTGATAGAGTATCTTGGTGGGCACCCACATCCAGCCCGGGTCAACCCACTTCACAAAGTATGAAACTTGAAAAAACATTACTGGTAGTCAACATTTAGCAGAAATTATGGGTGAGGAGATTAAAGAAGCAGATGTACCACTTTCAAAATTTTTTTTTTTTTTTTGTAAGGGATATTACAGTAACGAGAGAATTCAGGCTAAGCAGTAAACTGAAATCTGAACACAGGAGGAAAGGAGGAAACAATACAAGGTCATTGCCCTTAACTTTTATTTAGCAGAAAATGTTGATATAACTAATTGTCTCTTCACAAATAGCAAAGGTGTTTTCAGTTTACATAGATAAATTTTAAAAGTTTGAGTGTGAATTCCTGATGTCTTTTAAGAGGCCTAACTTTCCCAGTCACAAAGTCCTGAAAAAAGACTGACTATAAAGATGGAAATTGATGTAAAGTGAGATAGTGCCATCATAAGCATGAGAGAAAACAGTTGCAGATTCCATGTCAAGTAATTAGATGTAACTCCCAGGTTGAATTAAGTATTACCAAGTGTTCTGTTATGGATCAGTATCTAGACCTCAGGAAAACACTTGCTGAATGCCCCCGAGAAAAGCTTTGTTCAGTTATACTTACTGATTGGCTTTTAAAGATCAGCTTTAAAAGTGGGTCTCAGGAAGTCCTCTAGCTCTTCTACTGTGTTATTTCTCACATGGTTTTTATGACAGAGCTTACAGTAAATATGTCACATGAGAAACCTTTATGAAAGGTTCTGGCACAGAGTACATTTGGAGACAAGAATGTTTAGGGCCTCTGAGAAAAATCTTCCTGCTTGGAAATAAACCCTTTGGCGCAAGAATAGAGCTCTCACCCAGGCTAACAGCACTCTGGGGGTCTCTTCTACTGCTTTACGTTCTATACTTAAAATATCTCTGGAGAAATTACACAAATCCAATTCTGTCGGGCAATACTTTTAATTTTTCAAAAAGTAACGATAAAAGCCTCTCTGGACCTGTTGACTTTAGGACTAAAAATCTGCAGTAAGCTTTGTTACCAAGTAAACTCCAATAAGACTCGATATTTATACTTCTACTTACAGGTCAGTATAAAGTTCATTATGATTTTGGCACTGCTGCATATATTTTGGCATTGTTGTCACATTATATTTTGAATTTGTCATTATTTATATTTGTCACTGTATTTTAATAACAAAAGAGAATTCAAAAGTTTGGAAATAAGTAAAGCAAGACTCAGGTCTCAGGTAGAATTCTGAGCTGCAGCAGTTCACAGAAATAAAAGAAATACCTGAAAAACAAGACCACTAATTTCAGTGTTCCTACTTATTTTTTCTTACTGTGTATTAAAGAGCCTTTGGAGCGTTGAATGTCTGAAGGATTTTTGGATCTGCAACTTCATGCACTTTCACCTATTTATTCCTTAATAATCTACCACTTTTGGAATACTTTACAATAGAGTTGAAGAAGTAAATCTGTTATCATCTAGATGAATACAGACAATAATGTAATTTTCAGTAAACAGTCACAGAAACAAGAAAATACTTTACCAAGGGAAAAAAAAATAAAGTTTTTATTGAAAAAAATAGAACAGTTTGAGTTTTCTGCTTTGGAAGCTTTTTTCTTTTTGGTTTGGTTATTTGGGGGATTTCTTTGGATGATTTTGTAGTTTCATTCACTCACTTTACTTTTTTGTTTGTTTTGTTTTGTTTTTTGATTTCTGCCATGTTTGCAGATAATTTAGAAGAATCCTTATGCTGTCCTGATTTTTTTCTATCTTCTTCATTCACTGCCCAATCCATAAATAAGAGAGAAAACAGAATTGAGGAAAAGCACAGTCACTGCTGATGCGTGGTCTTGTCTCCCCTCTCTTTCCTGATTTACTACTGCCTTCAATGAAAGGTGGGAACACACACTAAGTCCAAAGAGAGTTTCGAGAGGAATGCAATTATCCATCTATTTTAAAGAATGAACCAAATCCAACTATCCTACTAGCTTCATAATACTATACTGATGTTTTATGAGGCAGAAAGTGGTGCTGCTATATTGGCAAGATCTACCTAAAGCTGAATTATTAGAAAAACCAGAGAAATAATATTTTTTTTCTCTTAAGATATTGGCTAAAGAAGAGAAACATGATTTAATTTTAGGCTAAATTTAGTGCAGGATTTGGTATATAATTTTACTTGATTTAGTTCTTCCTTTACAGTCTGTGAAATGTAAATGTGAATGCAATAGAATCTAAATCTAAAACTGTCTCTGAATATGAAAGTTCCAGTGGATTCTGTGGAAAAGTTATGCAAGGAAAGATTTTTATATTGATTGAATGTGTCTGATTCTGAAAATGGTGCATCCTTTTTCTCTTTCATACCCCAGTATTAAGCTGTTTGTAACATGCACTAGAGGTTTCTCCTTACTAATCAATGTGGGGTTTTTTTGCTTTTGGTTAGCTTGACATAACGTCTGCTCTAAAAGCTTTATCCTTTCATCCTGATGCTATAGCATATTCATTATTCAAAGCTAATAATGTTTTACAGCCTCTTTACCCCCCTCTGTTTTGTCAAGGAAACCTCTTCTATTGTGGTATTGCTCAGGTTTATATCAGATATTATCATCTTCACTGTTACTAATAAGCCCAGCCTCCTGACAGCAAGGGTTAAATGACTCTGCTGATAGCTGTGTTGAATACACAGTGAAGTTGGGAATTGGTATCAGAAGGTTATTCTGAAATAACACTAGTATATTCTCTGTTAAAATATTGTAACAGAAAAAATGAAATAATTTCGTAAGGAAATCAGCAATAGTGTGTGTGTGTGCCCCAGCTGGTCTTATTCTAGGTCACTGGCTTTTCAAATGTGAAAGCATAAATAGCCTTTCATATTATCTGTAGTTTTATATGGAACTTTACTGTTCTGACATGGAGAAAGTGAGAAGGAAAATAATCTGCATTTTCATTTAAGGAAAGTGGTGTCCAAACAATTTTCAGGGTGTTTGTACATGCAGTATGATTATAATCTACACTATTGCTTCACTTTGTATGAGCCAATTACTCAGTCTAAATAAAATCTGCTTTGCATTCATGTTCTGCTTGTTTTATCTTACATTCATAAGAAACAAATATGAATGAATCATTTAAATTCAGTTCTAATCCATTCTTATACATGTTATGTATTGTCTCGTTTCCTTTTTTATTACCCTGGATTTTCATTTGATCTATTTAGGCATTTTTAGGTAAGTATCTATTTTAATAATCATGAAAAACTACATTTCAACTCTGTTTTATCATATTCCACTTTCTGCTTTGAGATAATTTCTTTAACATTAATGATACGTTCTTTTCTCGTGTATTATGCTTCCCTTGTGTATTATCTTGGCATAATCTTGTCTCCAGCTTACTGAAAAATCTGCTAGGGAATTTCTATATAGTTTAATGTGAATGACATATATAAACTTTGCACAACTTGGCATGCCAGCTGAATTTCTTTATTTAGGTTGAGGAAATAAGTAGTTGCATAAAGGGAAAACATTTCAATTTGTCCATACCAAATTCCAATTCAATTAAGAGTCAACATCTGAAACAGAGTTGAAGTCTTTGTTCACAATCCACAATGGCACATAGTGAAAAACCACAGAAAATCTTGCCTGTAAAAACAGAGGAGAATAGGAAATTTTTGATAACTCATAGATATGGTGATGCGTTATTAATTACTGGTTTTTAAACTGTTTCAAGTACATATCATTCAAATTTTCCATGGGAAATTGTTTCAGATGATAAAAATTAAAATTAATTAAAAACCAACTTGTGTTTTAAAAAAGACAAAAATATTACTCTGGGTAAGAGAATAAATATTTTGAAAATATTTTTTAAAAATTCAATCTGTCACATATGCCACAGGACTATATGTCGAATATTCTATCTAATAAAGAATATGCTTTTTAAAAAACATACTGCTAAAATTAATCACATTTTAGAAAATATATCTGTTGCTACTGTATTTTAGAAGATACCAAAAAAAAATTACTTTCCTCTAATACTCATAATGACCAATGCTATAAATTAGTTATAATTACCAAATATATAGAGCTTATCTAGTAGTTCATCTGAGGGACACTATGGAGCTACCTAAAGTGTATTGGATTTTGCATAAAATACGTGCTCCACTAAACTGAGGTGGTTTTGCTTATAATGAAAATCTGTTCAACAGAAGTTCTGATTTTTTAGTTTTTTTGCCTTTATCTTTTCTGAAACAATGTAGGCTTCTTCCTGAACATCCCTGGATATGTTCTGCATGCCTTGTCAGTAGACTGTGGTCCCTCATGAAAACTCCCGCCCCAGTCAGGCATAGCGTGAGTGGACGAAGAGAGGGATTCCAGGAACTTTCTTGACTCACACCTGTCCCACTCGGACACCTTACCTCAAAGTACAGCCAAGCACACTGTAAATATACCTATTTCCTCCCAACCTGATCCTGTGGTTGCATTCAATTCCTGCCTTTCTCTGGCCCTAGACACTCCTGTCAAGGCATCCTTCACCTTTTTCTGTCTTTGTGACACTCACTGGCATGCCTGTACCCAGGGTGAGAGAACACGGATGGGAACATCCTGCGGCTGGATTATACATGGGCTTTGCAGGAACTGCAAATTCAGGGCATTAGGCTTTGAAGGCACCTGTGCCATGTCTGGAAGGAGGAGCTGTGATCCCTTGTTATGAAGGGCCAGTGATGAATGTACAACACACACATCATATGGGTATTTTGATCCTACCCATAATTGCCTACCTGTATTTACAACTATACAGATATATTTGCATTATATACAAATCTAGTGTTCCTTCTTTGCTGTTGTCTACTTTGGTTCACTCTGCTTTTTGCTTGACAGTCCTTGTAGCAATTCTGTTTTCAGTCTTACTTGAACTACTTTTCATTTGTGAGCACACTTTATCCTCCTTAAATCCTTTCTTCTTTAGACTCCATGCCTTAAACCATCCTTTCTGCTTTCAGATTTAAAGCCTGCATCAGCTTTCACTTGAAACGTTATGAGGATATTTGTCTCCTCTTACATTACAAGTGAATTTTACTGTAGAGCATCTGAGTTAATATATGCAAAGCACTTTTGTGCTCCGTTCAATTTGCTTGAATTCTAAATGGATATGGCATGCTGGTTTCAAAGACAGCATACATAGGAAACCTGATATTAACCTCCAACTATCTTGCATTCTACAACTTAAAAGACATAGACACTAAGGCACTATGCATAATGAATGTGAAGGACTGATCTATATTGCTGATAGCTTTAGAGGTGTTACACCTGAGACGTGTGATGAAATATTACCAAATTGCTCCCAATACACCTTTTAAAAGAAACAGACTTTTCCCCTGTATAGTGATTCATTTTTTTTTGTACTTCTCTTGATATTTTCTTTTAAATACTTGTGTCTATGCACCCTGTCAAAGATTTTGTGTTGTGAAAAGAAGAGGTACACATAGCTTACACTGCACTGAAACTCTGGTTTGGGATTTGAAGTGAGTTGTGAGAAATGCATAAACCCTCTGGTGCAGTGCAATACTTAAGGCATGGGTAATATTTATGTAAAATTTGAGTGAGAGGCTTCACCTCTTAGCTGAACCTTCAGGACAAAATTAAGTATTTAAGCTTACTATATTGTTTACGAGGAGAAGAAGCGCTTCAGAATGGAAACAGGTTTTCCTGTTGTTTTTTTTTTTAATAGCACTCAGGGGGAAAAGTCTGGTTTAGATGAATTTTAGGCACAAATCTATAAAGGGTCTATTCAGCTCATTATACACATTCAATGAAAATCTATAATACTTATAGATTACTATAAGTTAATACTTATACAATGAATATCTACAATACCTACTCCAGTGGTCTGGCTAAGTACTAGTAAGAAAGGGTTATTATGTATTTTATTAGCAGAACTGTTTTTCAAGAGGAATTAAGGAAGTCTCACATCAAAATACCTAATAATCCAGGGGTTTGAATACTTCTTGAAGCTGTCCGCCACTCAACTCATGCCTCTGCATCATTCTCATGACTTACTTTCTCCCTCATGACATACTTCCTCCCACATAACAGTGAGATCGAGGGCACCTTCAGCAAGTTTGCTGACAACATCAAGCTGTGTGGTACAGTTGACAGGCTAGAGGGGAGGGATGGCATCTGGAGGGACTGTGATAGGCTTGGAATTTGTGCCCGTGCAAACCTCATGACATTCAACAAGGCCAAGTGCAAGGTCCTGCATGTAGGTCAGAGCAGTTCCAAGCACAAATACAGGCTGGGTGGAGAATGCATCAAGAGCAGCCCTGAGGAAAAGGATTTGGGGCTGTTGATTGACAAGCAGCTTAACATGACCCAGAAATGTGCACTTGCAGCCCAGAAAACCAACTGCATTCTGGGCTGCATCAAACTGAGTGTGGCCAGCAGGGCGAGGGAGGTGATTCTTCTCCTCTTCTCCACCCATGCGAGACCCTGTCTGGAGTACTGCATCCAGGTCTGAGGCTCCCGATATAAGAAGGACGTGTACCTGTTGGAGTGAGTCCAAAGGAGGGCCAGGAAGATGGTCAGAAGGATGGAGTATCTCTCCTATGAGGAGAGGATGAGAGAATTAGGGTTGCTCAGCCTGAAAAAGAGTCTCCAGAGAGACTGTACATCAGCCTCCCAGAGACCCTACAAGAAAACTGAAGAGGGACTTTTTACAAGGATATATAGCGACAGGACAAGGGGAATGTGTTCATACCGAAAGAGAATAGGTTTAGGTGAGATATGAAGAAGAAAGTCTTTACTATAAGAGTGGTGAGGTACTGGAACAGGTTGCCCAGAGAATCACAGAATTGTTATTGATGGAAGGGACTTCTAGAAATCATCTTGTCCAACTCCCCTGCCAAGGAAAGGTGGGTTTTGAGCAGGTGACACAGGAATGAGTCCATTTGGTGGATTTTGAATGTCTCCAGAGACCGAGAAAACATGACCTCTACGGGCAGCCTGTTCCAGTTCTCTGCTACTCTCGATGTAAAGAAGTTATTCCTCATATTGAGGTGGAACTGCCTGTATTTTAGTTTCAGACCATTACTCTGTGTCTTGCCACTGAGCACCACTGAAAGTGTCTGGCACTGTCTTCTTGGCACCCACCTTTGAGATATTTACAGTTGTGGATGCCCTGTTCCAGGAAGTGTTCAAAACCAGGTTGAATGGAGCTTTGAGCCACCTGTTCTAATGAAAGATGTTCCTTGCTAAGTCAGGGGGTTCATAACTAGATGATCTTTAAGCTCCCTTCCTACCCAAACCATTCAGTGATTCTATGATTCTCTTCTGTTCTACAGCAATATGTCTATACATCTGCTGTGAACAATTTAATAGTACAGTTCTCTGGTAATCACTGCTCTTCCTGTTACTTGGGAGTGCAGAGGCTGTCTTCAGAGCTCTTAAGATTTCTTAAATTTCAAGATCACTGCTAAGTAGCTTTGGTCTTACAAAAGAATCTCACTGGCTAAGGCACAGAACTAAGCAATGACTATTTGGATGAAAAGGCAATAATCAGACCAATGATCATCGGTGTGACAGCTAAAGTTTTTGTAATTCCTTTTGCAAATATTTGTAAGGACCTGTAACTTCCCAGACAGGAGAAGAGAAGAAAAGAGGAACATGTTATGTGTTTTCTTATGCATATCACCATTTTTTGACCTTGTTGATGCTAGTGGAAAGAGGAAAGCTGGTTACAAAATTGATTGTCTCCTTCATCTTTGGTCTACAGACAATTTCCAGTCAAGGAATAACCCTTTGTGTTTGCAAATTTTGGCATTTCTGTCATTCTTATTTGCAATATGCTAAAACTTAGCCAAATATACATTTTGCATCATTGCAAGTTTTTAACATGTGACACAACACATTTGAGGGAAAAGTGTGCTTCATTATTAAATCCTCAAGGGCTGTCCAGTTTGTGTCCTCAGAATAAGATTTAGCTCTTCTTCAAAAAATGCCAAGGAAGTTAGGCAATTTAAACATATGCATTTTAATCTGCATAGTTTATGATTTTCCAGCAGTAGCTTCCATCTAGAATGTTCATAGTTTTCATTTAATATTTGTGTCTGAATAGCGACAAATTAATTTCCCTTCTCTTCCCCTTACCTTGTCTTGTCTCCTGCCGTTTCTTCTGTCTTTGAACCTAATGAAACGTAATTTTCTGGTTTCAATGGGATCAGAACTTTTTTTCTACATTTGAATAAAATACAGAAATACACAAAGCATAAACAGTGTTGGAAGAAAATTGACTTAGTGCTCCATATATATCTATATTTCTGTGAATGGTTGCTCTATCCATTTCAGAAATAATAAAAATTAATTTTAGTTCCCAGAGGACAGACAAAAAGTCAGAGATGTCACGCCAGAAAGGATGTCATGGAAGTTGTCTTTGTCTGATCTTCGGTGGCAGAAAAACTTGTAAGGTTACAGCATCCTTAATCCCAATGTCTGGAAAAAAGACCCAGAAACAAGACCTGCTTCCTAAGCAGAGGTATGTAAACCTCAGTGATCTGCTTGCCAGTAGGATGGGGAAAATTCCATTTTTTTCCAAAGGAAAACCAAAAGTATTAAAAAGTATAGTTATGAGACTCAGTTTATGAAAAAGTATGAAAACTATTTTTTTTTTTTTTACTACTGCATTGTTCTTTCTTCTACCCCAGCTGCCAGCTTTCCACTTAAGCCTGTATGTTAAGATAAATTATAATTTCTCCATGAATGACACCGTCTTTGGAATAACTTGAACTAAAAGCCAGAATTTCAGGAATGCTGTTAAATGTAAAAGCTGTGTCAAGCCTGCAAGTTTCTTTCCTGAAATAGGATAAAAATTGTCAGCATTCACATCACTCTGGAGAATCACTGGCAGAATATCACCCCAGCCCAAGGATGTTTCATAACCCTCTTCAGAATAAACTCTTTTTTTCCAAACACTCTGGCTGACTTGTGATGATTTCTATTCGAAAGATATGCAAATCTTTTACATAGTCATGAAACAGAGGAAGGATCCTTCTATCCATTAGATTTCAGAGTGCAGTTGATGTCTGCTTCAGCTCCATCTTTATGCAAGAAAGTTTTCTCCTCTTATTGATCCATGAAGTAAATTTTGCATGTCAGAAAGGGAACAGCACAAAGGCTACCCACAAGAAAGAGGCCTGATAAGTGCAGAAGTCAGGGGTTTTTTTTTGTTTTCTAAAAGCTTTAAATCAGGTTGACTTTTTAAAAGTAAATGTGTAGAGACTAGTGTAGTGAAAACAAGATAACTTTTAATACTGTAAGAAAAGAACGAGGGAAAACATTATCAGACAAGGAGCTTTTCACATGCTGAGGAATTAAAAACACATTTTGTATCTTTAAAAATAAGTCAAGCTATTGTGTCAAATTGCAAAAAGAATGACTCAGATAAAAATGGATTTTAAAGCGAGCCAGATGCCACAATATAGATGATTCAGAAAATAGTACTTCCTCAGACATGTCTTCCACTAGCAAAATGTTATTAAATATTTTAATACATATAGCTCAGTTTATTGAGAGCGGCTTTGAGTCCCTGTTGACCATGTTCTAGAAAAGAAATACCAAGGCTGTCAAAGTATTCTTGCATGCCCTTAACAATAGACATTTAAAAAAATAAATATTAACAAGACTTAAGATTATGCAGCTAGATTTAATTTGTCACATTTTAAGGTTAAAAAATGACTTTTCAATCAAATCTGCAAATCAGAGAGCTTTTCAGAAAACAAAAAACTATAGGCATTATTGAAAGGGGAAAAGTGTCCCTCTTCAACTGAGTATTTTCCTAACGAATTGTGTACTTGTGTACATTCCTGTTGTTCGCACTCAAAAACACATTTAAAACTCCTTAATATGGGAAATTAATATATTCTAAAAAGTACATTATGATTCTATCCTTAATGAATAGATGTTTTGTCAGCATCAGTTCTTTGGTTACATGGTCTTTATTTCTGCTCCTTAGTGATACCTGCAGCTTTAAACAAGTAAAAGGCTCTTGTCATGTGGATTGTGAAAACACCGTAGGCATTTTGGATTAGATTCCTGAAAGATGAGGCATTCTTTCTTCATGACAGTATGAACTTCTGTAAGGATCAGCAAAAATTCTGTCATTTACATTATATTCTAAATATTCAAGCTTTCTTCTTCTTTTCTTAGAGGTCTTTAAAAGGAGAAAGTAGAAAACTAAATGTTACTTTCTTTTACCTGTGTATCAAGCAGAACACAAGTGCTCTGGTGTGAAAATTTAAATTCATATTCTCTTATCTATTTTTCAATAAGAATAACCTCTGCATTTTCTAAATGTTATACATTTATTAAATAAGTAACAATACCATATGTATTTAATTGTTTTATGTCACTGCTTAGGTAGAAACTTGCCATACAAGAAAACTGAAAACTGCATGTATGATGTTCTGGTCCCCGTTCTAACAGAAAATCTCTTTTTGAGCAGAATACATGAAGAGGCCTTACTTTTTACACTCCATTATACAACAGTTTCAAGGGAACATTCTGCTCTTCTGAAAATAATTTCTCAAACAACTCAGCATGTTTACATGCTTAAAGGGAAATTACTTAAATCAGCTATCTTTAGAAGCACTGCATTTTGTTACTTGAAGACTGAAAAAATTGAATTCTGAATCAACATAATGAAAAACAATAGATGTAAGTAATGTCAAATACTGCAAGCTTTAATCTGACAAATGTCAGGACACCAATTTTGATGATCATATTTATTCAGAGAATGGAAACCTACTACATATGGCCTCATTTTTCCAGAAAACTTAGTCATGTATTTATCTGTAAGTTGCCCCTCTGGGTTTATCAAATCCCATCTGTGTACACAGCAAACATTTATCTTATTGAAATGCAGGGTTATGCTTTTCTGCTGTTTGTTTTTTGAGGCATCAGGACTTGCAAGGAGAAAAACATAACTCGGATGACTGTTTCCATGCAGAAATTCTTCTGCATGGCCTCTGTTTCTCAAGTTCTCAGAATTTATTTCAATTCAAGTGTTTGTTGCATTCCTACAGAAATATTTATATTTTGGAAGTTTGACTACATGATGACAAGTGGAACAGCATCATCAGGAGATACTTGAGCTGTGTACACACCAGCAAGTGATGTGGTTGCCTTGGAATGGATTTAAGCACTGGAGTACTCGGTGCTGAGAATCTCATGTCCATGTAATTTCTGAGAGTATACTTCAGGCTGACTTCAGTGCAGACTCATAGGCTGACTAATTTATAATCCTGGATTGATTGCATTTTCCAATTTAATTTCATCTGTAAGAAATACAGCTGATGTAGTCTAAGAATGTTGCACAATGTGAACTGAACAGCATAAAAGTGGATTCAAATTCAAGATTCACTTCTGAAGAACACTTTTGATTTCAACTAGGAAAAAATAGTAACACAGATGCAAAGAGTCCTGAATTCAGAGCACTATGACATTCCCAAGTCATAGGACACCGGTTAAAAATCAGTGCCCTGTATCACAGAATGAAGAGTATTTAAAATCTGGTTACAACTTTTAGGTGAACTGTTGTTCATTCTGAGATAGGGCTGTCTGGGACATAACTTGTCAACAAGATAAATAACAAAACAGAGAGACTGGAAATAGAAATTTTATCATGTTTGTTTCTGACTTGCATGGGGAAAGTTTTGAAAGCCTAGGAAAAATATGTTCCTTAAAAGCTCACGTCCTGGTGATGATTTGGTTTGTTATGTGGGTTTTATTGTGGGGTTTTTTTGTTTGGTTTTGAATTTATTAAAAGAAATTTCCAAATACTACTTGATACACTGAACTTTCAGTTCTTAAATATGAGACCAAATAAAGGTGGAAAACTGGCAACATTATCAGAATTCTCTTGTGGGCAGCACCATGTTCTGTTCATCAATCTGCTGTACCCATTTTCTTAGCCCTCACTGGGAAATTAAATAATCCTGACTGACAACTGACACATTAATTGCCTTTGAGGGAGTGCACCTTTAAAAAGCAGTAATTTAAAGTCTTCTGCTTTGGTGGAAGAACCAATTTGCAGCATCATCAGTCAGGGTTTTGACATGTAACTTCGCACTTGCCATTTTGTTAATAAAGAATCACACTTGAATCCTGAGAGAGTGTTTCCCTAAAGAGAAACTTAGATGTCTTTGTGAAATTAAGATGACTTTGATAGGGACATGTAATGAATGTTTAAATGAGTTATTAACCTTTCATGACTTCAGTGAGTGTTACTGCAAGACAATTCATCATTATATTGTCATAAACTGCAAAAAGGTGAATATCACATTAAGATCCATTTCTTTAAAAGTTTATTTCTTGCTAGTTTTGTGCATAACAAAACCAGGTTCTTGTGTTTTTAATGTTTAGAGAACTGTGTGAAAGAAAGAACATCTTGACAATAACTTTTACTATATCTAAGTAAAAAAATGGGAATTTAAAAAAAAAATCATTCAGCAATTAATATTTTCAAGTATTTAATTCAGGTCAAATTTTTCCACGCAAGTTATTAAGTCAAGAACAGTTTATCATGTTCCTTTCTATCAAAGGTAGTCTATGTATGTAAATCAATTTATCAGAAAACAACTTCCTTTTTTCTTATCCTATGCAAAATATCAATGAAATGGAAAATTTTAAGAATTTTAAAATTTAAAATTTTCAAATTCAAACACATGTTCACATTCTGTAGGCAGAACATTTTCAATGTTGTAAGGTTCTATTTTATTTTTAGATTAGTTGGGTGCATTCAAAATTCACTTTTGGGGAATGAACTAACTTGTTTGATTGGTTTTGTTTTGTTTTCATAAGCCTCAGTACGAGGCAGTTTTGATGAATTTCTTTTAAACCTATTTAAAAAATTGTTTTATTACCTTATGACCTGGAAAATGGGAAAAAAAAAAAAAGTAAATTCTTTTCAGGATGTACAGTCTTCCATGAAGAAAAAATCTACATTTACCAATAAACTTGTGCAGTTTTTAAGTGTATATAGAATAGGAGTTAATAGCAGGCAAACAATTGTTTTTCAATAGTTTATAAAGCATATCATGTCTTTAGATCCTCTGTTGACATATCTGCAGTTCTCTGAAATCAGAAATGTTCTTTGTAAAGGTAAAATTATATCTCATCACAGTAAGAATGCCTGTTTCTGGGGCAAGCTACACACATTCTTTAACTGTCATTATATTGGTGGAAAAGTGTCTTAAGTCGATAGTTTCTTTTACTGACTAAATCCAATTAATACTAAGAAATCATTATATTAAATTATAATAAATTATAACAAGATGTTATAGAATTCTTTATTCCCTCATTTTCAAAGTAATAATTTAAAAGAAGTAGAGAAATTGCTAATTATTTGAGGATATAAAAGGCTGCTTCATTTAGAAATACACTCTAAGAATATAGCGAAAAAATATTGGGAAAAGCAAGTGACATGCAAACCACAATATTGAGAATGAAGACTTTAAGCAATAGCACAAAGAAGCTTTTAATGCTGGAAATGCATTGTTTTGGGTAGGTGACACTTGCTCCCCAAGAGCTGTAAATTATTATACACAGTATGAAACTGGAATTGAACAAAGATACAGGATTATTTTCCACAACAGGAGCTATATGTCCCTTTGACACAATTCTGTGACAATTACAAAAAAAATTGTGCCCTTTCATGTAATGTGTTTGCTCTCATTATTTGTCTTTTTTTGTCACCATGTCAGCAATTTCAAATTTGAAAGTTAAATCATGGAAAATTGTCACGGTGGTGGTTCAGGCAGTGTTAGAAGTACATTTATGTGATTGTTTTAGTAAATGGCTCATTGAAAAAATATTTTCTGCTCAGTTGAAAGTTTTGCTGCAGGGATTAAAGCATATGAATCTGAAATACAAATTCAGGTTATTCATGTGTAAAAATTGACCTTTCCCTGATATATTCTTAATAAAAATATTCACTAGGTCGAATATGAACTGGAATTTTGTGCTTATTTCATTTTACTCTTGGCAATAAAATTAATGCAACCTAATGTCATTTAAATATTTAAAATTTAGCTAAAACAGAAAATTTACTTAAGTAAAAAAGAACCTACTTACACATTACAGAATTTTTTTTTTAAATTGTCATATAAATGTCTTATTCACGATGATCTCATATATATTATGTTCTGCTTATTCTAAAGCAAAACATAAGAATAAGAAAAAAAGCAGTATTTCTCTCTGAATTTTGATAGGATGAATTTTTTACAAAGTAATTGTGAATGCATAAAAAGGTACCCTAAAAATATTGAAGATATTTTGGCTCAGAATCTGAAATGCCTGGGATCATCATCTGAGATATGAAAACTCCAGGGAATTGTTTTATCTCTACTGTTTGCACCTGTAACACAAAGTAAATAAAAAGTTTTGTCATAGATATGCAGATTTGCATATTCAAGATAGTTTTGATATTACTATCATCTGGCTGCACCCAGAACTCAAAGGCTATTGCAAATCATCGTATGCAAAAAGACTGTCACAGTGTTGTCACAAGTAATCCAATTTTCTTCTCTTTTTTTCTTAGCTGTTCTAAACTGTAATTAACTTTCATATGAAATGGAGATTCAGTATTTTAAGATATCTTCAGAGTTGATAATGTGCAAAAAGGTTAAGCCACTGCATTAGTAGAAAAGAAATAACGGGTTACAAAATATAGTGAACTCTGAACCATTAAGCTCGTTTTGGCAATAGAGGCAGAATCATCTCCTACCCACGGCTGTGACTAATGACAGGGCTGTTTTGTTTGAGTTTCTTCGTAAAGCCAGTATCTAGTTGCCTCAACATGATATCTGAAACTGGGTAGCATCAGCATCTCTAATGCACAATTATTTGTGATTTTTGCCTTGTTAATTGTCTGAGACACTAGTAAAACACAGCTTTCTTACCCAGTTGACAAGGAGCTGTCAGAGTTAGGACACACTGACTGCTGCCTCAGCCCGAGTGTTGGGGTTTGTGTGTGAGAATTGCTGCACACAGGAAGCCTGGGAAAGGAGGGAGCAGTGTGCACATGCATGTTGTATGTACAACTGTTGCAGTTCTGGTGCCACCACTTCCTCTCGAGTGCATTCTTGATTACGCACGAGGATATTGCTTCCATAAAGGGATCCTTTTTATCACTGTGTAGGAGAAATATGCTAGAAGCTTGAATTTAGTTTCTACAGGGAACAGGAATCTGCTGGTTCTTAGCACTTGAACACTTGCTCTTGCAGCTTTAATAATGTATTTTCAAGATAGCTTTTTTTGATGTACTTTCATATAGGTAAGTAATAAAATTTTTAGGACCCCAGCTCAACTCATTGGGTAGTAAAAACTGATCTGCTTATTTGTTTTTGGAGGAGGGAATAGACAAAGAATATAGCCTAATTTCTTTTCTTCCTTGGAGGTCTGGTTCACTAGACAGATGAGAAGAAATTCTCATTTATGATTTGCTGCCAATTTTCTTCCTGCTGGAGGATGGAGGACTGTTCATACTGCAGATGAAAGCCCATGTTGTTGCATGGATGCACCAAACTCAAAATTTTTGTTTGTAGAGATGATGTGAATTTTCATTCTGTTGCTCATAGGGCTCAGACAAAGGAAAGGTAGTGACTCTCCAGCTGAAGTATTAATGCTGGAGTAGCCAACTGGGGTAGCTTGATGGCATCACGGTGGAGTAATTCATGGGTTAAATTATTTTCTCACAATAATTTACTGCACAAGACAGTTGTTAAGACATCCCAGCTCTAGGATATTTCTGCAGAGAATGAGCTCTGTTCTCATATGCTGAAGTAGATAGGAAGAAAATGATAGCGTAAAGAAACTCAACAGATTTTGATTCGTGAAGAAAGCTACATTAATTCTTTCCTGTTCTATGAGACTTATTTTCATATGCTTTATTTCTCTCTTCATTTTCCTGTAGTTAGTATCTTCATTAGAAATCAAACACAGAGACAGAATATTACTTCATTGGTGTTGATGCATCTTCAGCAAAATCATACAAGAAAAACTTGGTCCAATGACTCTGGGAAACTTTCATTAAATGGGGGTTTGCCCGGTAGCAGATTTGCAAGCTGTTCAAATTTCTGCTAAGTTAAGTCAATCCATCTCCAT
Source organism: Falcunculus frontatus (assembly GCA_013398115.1). Classification (NCBI taxonomy): domain Eukaryota; kingdom Metazoa; phylum Chordata; class Aves; order Passeriformes; genus Falcunculus; species Falcunculus frontatus. The sequence continues at coordinate 426,060 of VZRV01001914.1, forward strand.
AACAAGAAGATAGTTTTATGGAATGCCTGAGGCCCTCTGATTCCCTGTTGGTTTCTCTATGGCAAAAAATCAGGTTTGGTCAACTTCTTCAGAGGAAATATCTTGTTTGTTAAAAGTGCTCCAAAACAATATAATCAGAATTCCTGATATCACTGTCTGTGATGAGAAAAAAATCACTTTCTGTTACTTGAAGTAAATTTTTTTCTTAATTCTTTCTCTGTTGTACCACACTCTGTTTCCAAGGCATCCCAAGTCACTTCAACTATGATCCCTGTTCACATAGAAATTTGCAACTGCCTCATTTTGATGAACAGTATTTCAAAGGAGATTTTGATCAAAATTGTTCTGAATTTAAGTGGAATATAGAAACACATACAGGCTTTCTGCATGAAAGAAAATCTGAAGACCACAGAAATGTAGAATTTAAAAAAGAAGGGGGGAGAGAAATTCTGAACTGTTTTTTCCGTATTTAAGTGAAGTGTTGTTTTCCACAGGTCTTTGTCATTCTGCTTCGTGAGACTGAAGGCAAAAGTTAAAAAGAAAACCTAAAGATAGTGAAGTCTTTAAGAGTTTGCATCCTTGATGTATGGGAAGCTTAATTTCTGGTAGAAAATCAGAGAAATTCTAGTCATATTGACGAACAAAATGGATGTGATGTTTTATTGGGAATTTAGCTCTTTAAAACAAAGAAACTTTAGGTATACTGTGCTAATAGTTGTCTTTCCAAGCTCAGAGATATTGCAGGTTGACCTTGGCTGGATGCCAGGTGTTCACCAACTGTTCTATCACTTCTCTTCCCAGCAGGACAGGGGAAAGAAAATAAGACGGAAAATAACTTGTAGGTTGAGATAAGGCAGTTTACTAAAGCAAAAAAGCAAAAGTTTGCACTTGCATAAACAAAGAGGAAAAAAAATGTTTATTCTCTACTTCCCATCAGTGAGTGAAGTTTATCCACTTCCTGGGAAGCAGGGCTTCAGCACACGGAGCAGGTGCTCAAGAAAGCAAACGCCGTAGATAACAAATGCCACCCCAATCCTCCTCCCTCCCTTAGCTTTTACACCTGACTGTACCATAGTGGCTGTACCACTTTTATGAGCTGACTGTACCAGTTTGAAAGCAAAGCAGTGAGAGATTCCAAGTCACTATTTATATACATTTATTCCTATTAAATTGTCATTCCAAGTCAGAATGACAATCTAATAGGAAAATTAAAAATAAGTGCGGTAGTGCAGAAACACTGACAGAGTCAGAATACAACCTGACACGCTGTCAGTCAGGGTGGTGGTAGCAGTCTGATTAAATGGTGGCTGCAGTCTTCCTGAAGTGATGGATGTGGTTCTGTTGAAGCAGTGATCCTGTAGAAGGGTCTGGTCTTCCTCTGGAGAGCCAGTAGTGGTTATGCAGCTCTTGTCCTCTGGGAACCCAGCAGATAAGGGCTCACTGTGGTGTTCCAAATCTCAGATTATATCCAGGTAAGAATGCTTGGCTCCTCCCCCTGGGCGGAGCATCTCACAATGGGATGATGTAATTTTATGAGTTGTTCAGTGAGGCTGGATGGCCCATGAACAGAAGATATTCCTCTGGAGGGAGTTATCAGGGATGTGTCATGGAAGAGATAAAGAACATTGCCCCACCTGGTTTTAACAGATGGTGGTAGAATACATACTTTTGGTCACATCTTACATTGTAACCTAAGACACTGACATCATACGGTATGGACTAGCCCTCTGGTTGATTTGGGTCAGCTTGGCCTGGTTGTGTCCCCTCCCAGGACCTTTCCCACCCCCAGCCCCTTGATGGGGCCGGGATGCTGGGAGACAGCGCTGATGCTGTGCCAGCCCTGCCCAGCAGCAGCAGCCAAAAACTGGGCTGTTATCAACTCCTTTGCAGGTACCAGTGCAAAGCACCGCTCTGTGAGGGCTGCTGTGGCAAAATTAACTCCAGCTCAGCCAATACGAAGAACCGTAGCCTTAATAGAGGAAAGAGTGTATTGATGGAAAGTAATATGCTCTATGTGATATACTATGGGAGTTTGATAATAGAACTGAACAATTCTAATAGCAAACATTATCCCCCGATTTTTCTAGTCATTGATAAGCATATGTCATGTGTGAAGATGGAGGTATCATAAAGGTGGTTTTGTTGCTGCGTATATTGAGGCTTCCTCTCAGTGCATGATGAACAGTTTTATCTGACTTCTGTATGAGGTCCCTGATATTCTGATTCTTTTCTCAAGTCTCTTCCACTTTTATTAATGCAGAGATCACTGTTCTTCAATTTTCTTTGTTCTGTTTTTTGTTTTTCCTTTTTCTTCCCCTTCTTCCTTTTTCTTTTCCTCTCCCTCTCCCTCTCCCTCTCCCTCTTCCTC
>VZRV01001914.1:434352-509532 GCA_013398115.1 Falcunculus frontatus
TTTTTTTTTTTTTTTTTTTTTTTTTTTTTTTTTTTTACCTCTGGGGCTAAAGTTAGAGGAAACTGAGAAATTATATTCACATCCCAGCAGAAATTATAATGATACAGAAATTATAGGGTAAAATGCAGCTGCTACTCTCTGGTACATTTGAGACCTAACCCACAATGATTCCCCATACTTGTAATCTGCAAATGTGAGCACCTGCTAAGGGGGATGGAACAGAGGGTGGAGTGGAGTGGAAATAGCAAGGCCAGGCTCTGCTGAAATCCTTGAAGGGAGAGGAACTCAATGGTTCTTGGCAGCTGATAAACTGCATAGCACCTGTCAGCCAGGGAAGATAGGAGAAAATGTCCTGCTGCTGAGCCAATAACCATGGTGAAATTGCTCTCCTTGGATGAACTGAGTTCATTAGAAGCTAATTGTAATATTAACACACACCTCCATACCAAAGTTACCTGCCTTCAAGGTATGACGCCCCTCACTGAGTATGCACTCTAGATTTCATGGACTATGTCTTTAAGAGAGAAGAGAGAGAATTTTGCACCAATCAGTAACAAAGGTATGTATGACTGGAGTTGCTCAAACTCCACCTAAATACAAAGAAATAGTATAAAAGTAAGTTGAGAATGGGTAGGGAAAACTCCATTGTAACTGCTAGGATCAGTCAATAGGCTGAACCTCTCTTCTACCTTGTAAGGATGCCTATTGGGTGAGAACCACACTCCCCGTGTGCTGAATATTTTTATTGGGGATTAGAGCTAGTCTGTGTATTGCTTTGAATATGTTTTTGCAACCAAATACTATCATCAGGAATCCCCAAACCTTAACCTGTCACCATTTTCTATTAACAAAGAGTATTTCATAAACTGTTAGTGTGAGTCCCTCATGGGTGCTGGCAGTCACTGGCAGCAGGTAACAAACAAATAAAGTGTAAGAGCCATTGAGGGGTCATAAAGTGAGAAGACCCGTGGAGAGATCTTCCTTATGCTGTTAGTGTGTGTCTCTAAGACAGTCAAACTACCCTGCAATCCAGCACTACTGCTCAGTGAAGTGTCCCCACAACAGGACACTGATAGACTGGTCAGGCACAAGGGTTTCACCTTTCCTGGGGCACTGAGAGACAAATCAAACTCTTAAGGCTGAGGAAATCTCCCCACACTAAGGGTCAAAGAAATCTCCCCTTTTCACGTGACGAACAGGGAAAAAAGTTTTGGTGAAAGGTCTTTAACAACATGAAAAGTACTTGGAAATTTATATTTGTGTATATAAAAATTGAGACAGAATGTAGCAGAAACTTTCTGATCGCTGTCAACCATGAGAAAAGGATTTTGTTGCTTATATGCCATGCAGGGGTCACCCCTAAGATAGCTCTATAATTTTATTTTGTGTTTTTGTTTATACACAGCTAAAAACAGCATAATGTATAAAAATGCCAAATAATATTTGTCAGTGCATTTTTGTAGGATAAACCTCCCAGACATACTAAAATCTCTGAAAACTGATTGAAGTTTCACTAGAACCACACACTACAAGAAGAGTCATAGCAAACAAAAACCAAGAGAAAATTCTGCCCCCTCCAAACTTAGCAAGGTGAATATATTTTTATTTTAATCTTTCAACATGTGAGGTGTATAGTTTGCATTTTCTATTCCTGTAATATTTGAGTTTCTGTGTATATCTTTCATAAATATGAGTCAATTTGAACTATTAAAGCAACAGTTCATTTTAAAAGTACTGAATAACCTTCTTTCTGTGATAGTATCTGATTTTTCAGTTTGTAAAGGTAAACATATTTGGAACAGTAGGATTGTTGGCATTAAGTAGAAAGTAACCTTTATTTTTAAAAGCAATATTTTAAATACAAATGTGCAATTTATATTTGATTTCAGATTTTTTTTTATCCCACTTCTTCTTTTTTTTTTTCCTTTCAAATCCTAAATCTAGAGTTGGTTTCCAGCAGGAATTAATGATTTGTGAGTTTTCCCCCTGTTTTTAATCTCAGGACCAAAATTAAATTGTGTGATTAGAATTGGCTTCCCCTTGAGTTTTATTAGGATGAGTTCTGATTTCTGTGTGAAACCCTGATGTTCTCCCATGTTCAATTGACAGGATGAATACTTTGGTGGTATTTTGTTATCAGGCAGACTTGTGTTAAACTAATTATAAAGACATATAAGTTTAGATTTATTTTAAGCAAAACCTCAGAACTACATCAAGTGCCCTCTGAAAGTGCACTGAAATTGCTGTATATTGGCAGGGGTTGGTTGAGGGTATCAGATCTTCTCTGTGGTCATTGCTCCAGGCTGAAGTTTTTTCCATGCCCACTGAGTATGGATAGTGAAGCAGTGGATGAACACTCTATCAAAGCCTCTACCAGTAGGTAATAAACTGCCTTCCCAGATTGCTACCGGTTGCCCCTAGGTTGTCCCAGTGCCTTGCCAAACTCTCCTCCAGTACAAATTGTTGGCTGAAATAGTCCTGAGACTCAAAACTCAGTAGCTCAGAAAATACTATATATGAATCATACTTTACCTGTGCATTTCCCGATTGCTGATTCACGGTCAAAAATTCATGCTGCTCTTTAGTGAGGAAGAAATTATGTATCTCTCCTGCCCTTTTCTTCCCCACTCTGCTTTTCCTGTCTCCAAAAATTTTTTCTCATTTAAGTCAGCAACAGCAAGGATCACTCAGGACATGATTACGTACATTTATTTTCTTTTGCTGTTAGTATTTAAAAAAAAAAAAAAGACCAATGTCACATTATTCTGGAGAACTGCATGACTAGTACTTGAGAAAGTACAGTACGTAAACATATTTGAAATAAGGACATCAGCAAGATAAAGCACAAGAAAACAAGAGAGGCAGTAGTTTAATCCTATTTCCAGGAGACACATACCTCAGGTTTACAATATTTGCTGTTTGCAGCCATAAAGAACCACAGATAATTCCCTCAACAAAGCATGAAAAACAAGAAATGCCACTGTACATGGCTATTGAAAACTCTTCTTTTAATATGAAAGATTGTTTGAACGTAAGTCTCCAGAGTGCCTTTCTCAGAAAGACATAATGATGTCACAAAAGAGAGAATTTCAGAAGGAATTATTGAACTTAGAGGAACTTGAAAAGGAGATTGAAAGAGGTGCTTTCAGGAAATAAATAAAGCAATCAAAGGGTGACAATTGTGGCACATGAGAATCCTCTCAGGGCTAGACACGAGGATTATGTCTTAGATCTCAAACTGCAAATGTTGTTGCTTCCAGATATGCTTTGCATCAGTCATTAAGAAGTGAAGATGACTCAAACAGTTCCAGTACTAAGAGTTATCCAAGTGATACTGTTACTTTCTCCATAAATACACCCTTGAAATATACAGCCAGAAGTTTTACACACCTACTGAGACATCATATTTCAAACACATTTTCCAGACATTGAAAATAATTTTGGAGACCTTACAGTACTCACTGGCAAAAGTAAATCCTTAAATTTCAGTTTCAGCAATTTGCGTACCTCAATACCTAAACTCAAAGTTAGCCACATAGCATATATCAAGCAGCGAAATAGGATAATTACAGAGTTGCTGTGCCCAGTAAGTTCTTTAAATACTAATCAAGGAGATTACTAAAGGGATAATCCATAAAATATAGTTCTTCTGAGGAGCTATCAAAAGCAATATGAAATTATCAATTCAGCAGACAAACACAACAAAAATAAAAAAGAAAAAGAAAACATTGATATGGAAAAGTTATAGCTGTAAAATAACAAAACAGTATGGAGAAGAAGTAATGTGAAGAAAATATAATTAAATGCAGGGAGAAGCAAATATTCTAATCTAATCCAAATTGCAATGCCTTTACGTTAAACTAAAATACAGTACATTTCTACAAAGTATAATACAGAATTTTTACTGGAACATAGATTTAAGTACTTGTGTCAATAATAAAGTCATCTACATAAAAACAGAATAAGACACACAGCTTACTAAGTTCCAGTCAATTAAAAAATATTTTAAAATATATTAAATCCATATAAACTTTAAACCTTATGTTTTGAGGGCTATTTACATTAAATAACATTAAAGTCTATGCTACTTACTGAGGTGCTAACTAGATTAATCTCTTTTAACTAAGTGCATTTTCTGTATCGCAAGGACTGCACAAGGCAGAATTGTATTAATTTTGCTGAGAAATCATGCAGAGATAAAGAAAAAACAGATTTGTGAACCTCATCTTGTTTTAAGCATTTTTTTCCTATTCTTGAAGAAAACAAGCATTTTTCTTGACTATGGTAGAACATATTAAAATTGTTTCCTATGGATTATACTGTGTGTGCCTAATGTCCATGAATAAAATTAGGCTGGAAATTAGAAGAAAGTAATCCACAAATGTGTTTATGAAGTTCTAGAATAGTAATCCAGTAGGTGATTGCTTGGATAGTAATCCAGCTACTTTTAAGATGCTTTCATGTTACAGCATTATGCTGAGATAATGTGACCAAGTTTTGGTAGTGAGGGGCGTCCAGGGGTGGTTTCTGTAAATCAGAAGTTCTCCTCATGCCTGATAGAGCCCATGTCAGCTGGCTCCAAGATGGACCTGCCACTGAACAACCTCAAACTCATCAGTGATGGTGGTAGTGCCTCTGTGAAAACAGTCAAGGTGGGGGAAGAGTTCCTGTGCAAGAACAGCTACATGTGTAGGGAGGATGGAGAATAGGTGGGAGAAACAGCTCTGTAGAGACCAAAGTCAGTGGAGAAGGAGGAGTTCACACAAATCTGTAGCCCATGAGAAAGATTTAGGTTGGAGAAGTTCATGGCGGGCTGTCTCACATGAGAGGGATCCCATACTAGAGCAGGAGAAGAGTTTGAGGAGTTCTTCCCCTGAGGAGGAAGGAGCAGCAGAGACAAAATGCCATGAGGTAACTGCAAGCCCCATTTCCTGTCCCCTCATGCTGTTGGGGAAAGAGGTAGAGAAATCTGGAGTCAGGTTGAGCCTGGGAAGAAGACAGGGGTAAGGGAAGGTGTTTTATGTTTTACTTCTTATTTCTTATTAACTTAGTCTGATTTGATTGGTAATAAATTCAACCCATTTCTCCAAGTCAAGTCTGTTTTGCCAGTGGTGGCAACTGCTCAATGTTCTCTCCCTGTCCTTATCTCAACCCAGAAGCCTTTGATTACATTTTCTCTCCCCAGTCCAGCTGAGGAAGGGAGTGATAGAGCATCTTTGGTGGGCACCTTGTGTCCAGCTAGCATCCACCCACAAGTGGCAAACTGTTTTTTAGGGATGCTAAAATTAGGTCTTACACCACTTTGGTGCTGTTTAGCCAGCTTCCGTATTTCTTCTTTCTCTCCTATAGAGTTGTGATATGGTACTGCAAAAGAGTATCTACATCTGCAATGATAGCATCAATTAATTAAACCCAAAATTGATACTGAGTCATTAGGCTTTTTGTCTTAGGAGTCATTTCCTGATGGATTTAAGGCCAATGACCTTCAAATTTTAGAACTTCTTCTCATATGCTTTATTTTTCTTAAATGTCTTTTCTTTCTCCTGGACCTTTCTCCAGAAGGTCCAGGTACGGATCTTCTGAGCTTGAGGAACCTATTTTCTCAGAATCTATAAGGAGGTCATGGGTACATGTTCAAGATCTATAATTTGACATTTTCAAAACATGCTATATTCCTATTTCACACCTTGCTCGTTTTGTTTGAAGAGTTGGACTTTTTTCACTTTTGTTTATTTGTTTGTGGTTTGGGGGTTTCTTTTGTTTGTTTTGTTTTATGTTTGGGTTTACATTCGGCTTTTTTCCTAGTACTGTTATTTCTGTTTTCCCAAGGCTTATTTCAGAACTTATATACATTACACTCTCACCAAGAGAAAATTTTAACTTTCTGCTGTCCCTTAAATCTGCACAACAAAGGATTGAATCTTATTTTAGTTCTTGTGCAATGAAATCTCTGTTTGATTAGGAGCGAAGTTTCTGCTGGCACATCTCTCAGGGTCATGGTAATGAGCCTCCAACTATGTCCTCTTTGTCTTGAAAGGATTCTAGTCATTCTAATCTGCAGGAGTATTCACTGGATCAGGATCTACCAGACAGAGCATTTCCTAATTGGAAGTTGGACTGTTTTTTAAAGTGATTTTTTTTTCTTCTCATTGTTTTGTCAAGAAAACAATGCTAAACATATGCTATATAGACATATATTTCCAGTTTCCCACTACTGATTGTGAAGAGCTGCAGAACCAGTTGTTTGTCTTAGTGATGTAGGAGAACTTGGTGTGAGCCATATATCAGCAATGATAACAGGATCATGTTTGCTGTTAGCCATAATTTAATTCTTCACTCAAATTCAATACTGTCCTCAATAATATCTTACTCAATTGGTTGAGCAAAAAAAATTTCAAACATTCCATAAGCTTAGCTGACTAGCTTGTTCTTCTAGGACATGCCACAGAACTTTAAATATTTCAGAAATCTTTAAAAAATAATTCTATCTTTCTTTAGGAAAGTCAAATAGTCTGATAAAGAAAGAAACAAATGCCTTGACAGCCCCATCATTTTGGTCCTAAAGGGAAAGCTAAAAGAATTTTTGAAAGCTGAAACTACCCTCCAGAGCCTCAGTCTTACATCAGAAAACAGCACTTTTTTACTGTTGCACTTAACATATTTTCAAGTCTACTCCCAGTCTATGACTCAGGTTCATTAGTGAATGAGAAGATTTTAGTGTCTATATGACCTTTGCTACATTATTTATTGCATTCTGTGATTTTTTTTTTTTTTCTGCCTAAAAGGGAAAAAATTAACAGAATCACAGACTGGGTCAGTTTAGAAGGGACTACAGTGGGTCATCTTGTCCAACCTCCCTGCTCAAGCAGGGTCATCCTAAAGCACACGGCACAGAACTGTGTGCAGATGGCTCTTGAATATCTCCAGTGAAGGACACCCTACAACCTCTCTGGGCAAACTGTTCCAGTGCTCAGTCACCCACACAGCAGAGAAATTTTTCCTCATATTCAGATGGAACTTCCTGTGTATCATTTTATGCCCATTGCCTCTTGTCCTGTTGCTTGGCATAATCAAGAAGAGCCTGGCTCCATCCTCTTGATATCCATCCTTTAAACATTTATACACATTGATGAGGTATCCCTCTCAGTTGCCCCTTCTTGAGACTGAACAGGCTCAGCTCCCTCAGCCTCTCCTCATAGGAGAGATTCTCTAGACCAGCTTTGTATCTCTCCACTGGACTTGCTCCAAAAGCTCTGTGTGTCCTTGTACTGAGGAGCCCAGAATTGCACACAGTTCTTCAAATACGGCTTCACCAGGGCTGAGGAGAGGGGCAGGATCACCGCCCTCGACTTCTGACAATGCTCTTTCTAATGCATCCCGGGATTCCCTTGGCCTCCCTTGCTACAAGGGCACACTGCTGTCTCATGAACAGGTTGTTGTCCACCAGGATCCCCAGGTCCTTCTCTATAGAGCTGCTTTCCCTGTTTCATATGCTGTATCTGGTTAATTTCTCTTCATACCCCATTTCCTGAGTAGCATTTTCTTCCCCTCTCCTCATTTATTGCCAATACTGAATCAGAGATCAAGATCCTAGGTGCATTTTTTTTATGTTTTTCAACTGATCTTATGTATGTAATAAAAAAAGAAAGACCTGTCTCCTCTTATAAATTGAATCACAGTGTAGTAAAGTACCTTGTTGTTACTTACAGTTTTCTCTTTTCCATAGGAGTAAAACAGAAATGGATCTGACAGCTTTTCATTGTGAATTTCAGAGGATTAAAATCTGTGAAATAAACCAGTGCATCAAAACTTACTACAAAATCTCTATTGCCTATAATCTAAACAGGTATCCTGTGAATGATTAAATAGGAAAGATATCTCATGTGAGTCAAGACAATGATGGTCAGGGGATTAAAATCATAAAATCATTTAGGTTGGAAAAGCTCTTTGAGGTCATTGACTCCAACCATTAACCCAGCACTGCCAACTCCACCACTAAACCATTTCCCTAAGCCCTTATCTACACACCTTTTAAATACCTCCAGGATGGTGACTCAATCTTTTCTCTGATTAGCCTGTTCCAATGCTTGACAACCCTTTCACTGCGGATTTTTTTCTTAATATCCAATTTAAACTTCACCTGGTTCAACTTGAGGATGTCCTGTCACTCGTTATTTGGGAGAAGAGAACAGTCCCCACCTGGCTACAACATCTCTCAGGTAGTTGTAGAGTGGGAAAACGTCACCCCCCAGTCTCCTTTTCTCTTGTTGAAAGGTGTAGGTGGTCAGATGACAAAAGCTGAGCCATCCCTCACGTTATAAACTGAGGGTGAGGTAGCAATTGCTACAGCAAGCGATTGAAGGTCATTATAAGTTCTTCCATACCTCAGTCCAGATCTGTAGGCATTGCAGTGCCTCTGTCTGATATCTTTGGACAGCATTTTCATTTGTACCTCTCTTCCACTAAGGGTAGGAATGAAACTGCTGAACATAACTCAGCAAGAGCCCTGGTTGCATTACAGGTAAGAGTAGGAGAGCAGGAGTACACAATTGTGCTATGGCTCCACGATAGAAAAAACTGGTTTGTACACCATACTTTTAAAGCGGCTTAGAATACTAGAAGGTATTTTTTATTAGACTGTACATGATAATCTAAGGAGATGGAAGGAACGAATGTCAAATAAATGATCATGTTCCTCTGGGGAAGACTTTAAAATGTCAAACTACAGTGCATTCCTGTAATGGTCAGCTCTCTTCGCTTTTAATCATTAAATAACATCTACTCTTATGAAATGGAACTATGAACATGGAAAACAGATTTGAAGAATGATCTAGGAGAGAAATTTAAATTAGTTCAAATCAGGTTAGTGAAAATATATTCTGGTTCTCTCATGATATTTGGATGCGATTTCAGTTTCAGTGTAGAGTTTTTTCTAGTCATTAGATGGATAAGAACAAAGTTGATGGTCTTCCATGTTGTTGCAGAGTATAAGGAAAAAACCCAGTGACAAAAACGGTGCCAAAAAGAGCAGTCTCATCCCCAATAAATATTATTGGAAAACATCTACATATAGATGAATTTTTAATTTCAAACTCTCAATCTGTCATATTTAGCTTCTGAATGTACCAAACTTAAATCATAAGCACAGTGCTGCAAAATGTTAAACCCAGTTTAGCATGACACTCATTCTGACCATGAGTATCAATAAGAATCTGGGCAGAAGTGCAACAAAATGAAAAGTGGTCATCCAGTTCCAATTTAGGTTGTATTTCCATTTAAACTAAAAAAACTCCAGGTAACAGCCATATTAAGAAACCTCACTTAGTTCCCCAGATAATTGATTCATTACAGGAATCTGACTCATGATAGAAATCTGATCTAGTGCTCAGGAAATGCTGCAAAGACTTTCTTCCATTCCAGGTGGTTTTTCATGAGGTCTAACACGAGCAATCTTTTTACTTATTATCAGGTAAAAACAGCCATCAGTATCCACACACTCCAGCATGTGATTAGTAGGAAGAACATAGGTGTAAATATTCCCCGATGTTACTCATATATAATAAATTTCAGTGCTGTTTCTGATACGGGTGACTCCATCCAGCTAACAGGCAATACATAACATTTCTCTACACAGAGTTTTTTCTTCTCACTTACCTCAAGACAAAGATCTTTTAACTCTAGTTTAACTCTTAACACCAGTTATGTATCAATAACTTCCATAGGGCTTGTGCACTCATTTTGAGACTACTTAACTGTGGAATCATGTGATAATTGAAATTGCATTGATTTTGGAATATATCTCTTTATCCCATCTGGTAACAGCATTCTTCCCTCTGCCTTACCCTCTAAAACAAAGGCCAACACCATTGCCTTTGGATAGTTCACCAGGAGTCATGCTGCCCACTTCATACAGATACTTTGTTTCTTAAAGAACTCATTATTTGTATGCCTTCTCATCTGGAGAGATGTGAAATCAGATCTTCCCCAAGGATACCAAATTTCAAGAAAATTGTAATATCTTCCTTATGTAAAGTTTTCTAAAGATGAGCAACAATACAATGAAGTTTAGAAGATTCTTGAATTTAGAGAAAGAGAAAAAAAATCCACTGAAGATTGTGACCAAATCCACTGAAGAAAGATCTTGCGTTCTAGTTTCACTTCTCAAACTCTTTATTCTAGGAGAATAAAATAATCAGAAATAATGCTGGGAACCCAGCTGAAAGCCAAGATTACACATTTTCCTCTGAATGCCATGTCAACTTACTTTTTTTGATTTCTGCCATATACTGAATGAATATCTTCAGTGAAATGACTACGGTTTGAAATTTCTCCTCAGTAATTGGCTGCATTTATTTGTTTATAAAATCCAGCATGATGATGAGCCATGATGATACATTCTGCTTCCTAAAGAGACTAGTTACAAAAGCAAGAGTCAGGCAAAAATAAAAAAGAAAAACAATGTTGGCTACTTTGGAATATTCCATGGTGGACCTTATTTAGGAAAGCTCTGTGTGACTCCCAGGCTTTCAATCAGTAACACAAGCCCCTTTCTGAGGTAACTGACACAGCAACAAGCTATGTGACTACTTCAGAAAGTCAAGATGGATTGTTATGATCATACCCAAATGCTGTCAAACATACTAAAAAAAAGTCTTCTGCAGCATAAGCCATAAGTGATATGGATTGGAATAAAATTTTATTCATATTTTGCATTCAGTGATCTTTAATTAGAACCTTTTGTGCGTTAATGATGCATAGTAGCAAAGCAAACAGAATGCATATACCTCTATGATAATTGCGCATTATTCAAAAACTAAAAATAAAAAAAAATAGCAAATATCAAACCCACAGACAGAGTAAAACTATCTCAAAACACAAAAATCTTTGTGACAACATGAGAAGCACTTTAATATTCCACAACATATTTAGAACAAATAGGTATAATTTGTTACTGTGTGAAAAATAAAACCATTTGATTTGGTGTTAGGTAATTCTTCCTAGTTGCATTCAGTGAGAAGACCCTGTTCTACTGAAGCACATAGGAGACTGGAAATACTTTAGGGAAACTGAGGAAAAAAAAAAAAAGAGAGAGAAAGAAGCAAAAAACCTAACAGGTATCAGAACTGTATCTTGAGTGAAATTTCACTAATGTACTCTTACATAATTTTGCCCTCCATTGGATTTGTTTGGTGGTGTGTTGTTTTTCTATGACAATTCTTACATTCTCATGTGGAGGACTGAAAGGAATTTTATAAGACTGACATCTAATACAGGAAGCTAAATTATACACTAGCCTTGCATTACAGTGTCATATGCTGATAATGTGAATCACTATGGAATATTATTTATTCTAGTACTGCCTTTTCCTAAAATAGGAACCTGTTTCACATCAAATTTGCTTTTTGGCAGGGCAGGTTGTGAACAGCAAATCGCCTTACAAACAGTCATGTGTTTTCTTCCCAGCATTGATTCAGGAGAATCTATCAGTTTTCATAACGGTGAAAGTCTTTGGGCTTTAATGAAATTCCTTCTCAGCCCACACTTTCTCATAGAGGGAAGAATTAAGCTCTTCTAACAGTTTCCTGAACACCATCGGCTTGATAAGATACATGGTCTTTGATGAACGTTCTAAATGAGGGCTGAAGGGCTGTCAAGACTCTGAAATCTTTAATGCAGACTTATTGAATGGGAGCAAATTCTATAGAATTTCTGCTGACTAATTAGAGAATGGAAATTTTTAATTCATAACAATGCTTTTAAAATTTATTATTATAGCAGGAAATGAAAATATATCTATAGTTGTAACTCATGAAATCAAAATAAGTACCTTAATTATTGTTGATACACACAGTATGGGCAATACAAAAAAAAAGAAAAAAAACCCCAAACTATCCCAAAACTAACAGCAGGAACAAGTCTGAAAACTTTATTTCAAGATATCACCCTTTGGCTTGACTGACTTCGGCTCTTTTCTGTTACAGAAAAACCAAAGATCCAGCCTCAATTTATTATTTAATACCCTTGGAAGGAAATTCCAGTTTTCTGAGATTGCATTTCTAACCTGCGAAGGGCATAAAAATCCCAAGTACTTCACATTGTGTGTCAGTGATACATCCAACAGTTAGAGCTGGGAATGTGCTGGTCTTTGTAGAGGTGACACAATGCAGACACCCTGGTCTCACTTTCAAAACAGCCATGCATGTTCCAGTTCTGTCACTGATCAGACAACTTGCTGTCATGTCTGAATCTGCTGTTGATGACAACATCTTTGGGACCATCTTTGTGCTTCTTTCACTATTGCATCTATGGTTCTTTCAGGTTGTCCATATCATGCCAAAATCTACATGTTAATTATATGTATATTAAGGTGTCTCAGATCACTGTAGAGTAATCACACCTGTCATGCTGTCTGCCAGAAAGATGGTGCCTACCCTGTGATTATTTTAGCTTTTAGAGCAGGGTCCTTTCTAGCTATTCCTTATATCACCTCTATCCTTTACTGCTTACCTTATCAATTATTTCGTAAGAATTTTGAAACAAGCTGTTGCTTTATATTAATTACATAGTGCCTGCTAGACTTAAAGATTTGGTAAAATAATCAATTTTCTGTTTCTCAATGAAAACAGTTTCTGCTAACCTGAAATTCCAGGGGCTCGTACTTCCTTTTTAAGAAGTCTGATTAATGTTAGAAAGGAAGAGATGTAACAACTATCGTCTGCAGAAAATACGTTTCTGACTAATTAGAAGAATCTGCAGCAAGTGAAAATTCTTCTCTTTGGAGAAGAGACAGAATCTCTAATTGAAGAGATTAGAGAGCTCTCTAAGAGAGCTAAATCAAGACAGAAAGAGACATGGAATAAAACGAGATCAGTGAAACAATGCAGACACTGCTTCCTATCTCTGTTGAAGACCAGCTGTTCAGTTATGAGGAACACGATTTTTTTTTTCCTTTATAAAGTCTTTTGTTAGTCTTGAGAATGCATATCAGGAAATAATTCCATTTGATTTGATACGCAGGGCTAGGTGGATTCTGAAGCACAGTAGTTGATAAATAAATCAATATGTTATCCATAAACTTAGCTAAGCTAAGCAAATTTGTTATGGGATAAGTGAAATGCAATAAACACAAAACCCCACAGAACCATTCCATAGTCTCTTCATTGTAAAACTACATTTTAGTTTCTCATTCCGTCTGCTACTGCACCCCCATAAAGTGCTTTGAGATGCAGTTTGGATGAACAGTGTTAAAGAAAATTAAACTCTGTTGTATTACAGCTGTAATAGCTGCAGATGTCTATCCACATGAGAATGGAAGCCTTTTGGGAGTAGTTTCCTAATGGATCCCATGCAACAAAGTGATAATCCGAAAATATTTAGTTATAGGTATGTTTAGTATGCTTCTTTAAATTTTTCCGCATTGTCAAGCATCCACATAATTTTTGATTTATTATCATTCTTTATACACATTGGATGTAAGCCTAAATATTAGATACTCAGTTGTCCTGCAGTTGCTTAAAATTGAAAAATAGTGAAAGTGAAAGCAGATTAGACAAATCAAAATAATGATTTATTTTATTGTACCTATATATCTGTATGTAAAATAGGGTTTACAGTGTACCCGTGTGTGTATATACACATTTTAACAAATGAAATTAACTGTGAGAAAAAAAAAAGCTTTTCTAGCCTTCAGAGAATAAACTGCTCGGATTTCCAAACTGAGGGCTGCTTTTCTCTTTCCTCTGTGAGGACAGAAAACTATTATTTAAAACATCTGAAAGATACGTATGGAGTCTGTGGTAAATTCTCCTTTCTTATTACTGAGGTTGCAGGCCGTGTCTGGACAAAAAGATAAGTGGGTCATTACAAGATGGCATATTGTAAGTGTGCTATAACCTGTGTACTTTCATTTTTGTATATGTTTACCAGTGAATTTCTTAGCTTGAGGTATTTTAGTAGGTTGCACATGGCTTCAATAAGCAGGACCAAGGCTCTCTCTGTGATAGATACCAAGTACCTACCCTGGAACACAGCCTGCAGTTGTCAGAGCTATTTGCTGGAAGTTGATGAGTGCTGAATCCTAAAACAAATCCTCTGCTCTCTTACTCATATTCACTGATTCATAACCTCACCTATACGAACATATAAGTCTATATCTGTGTATATATATATACACATATATATAAATAAAATTAAAATGCATTAATGGTTTGGTAAAGCAAAACCATTTGTTTTCAGTTGTATAAAAGATGCTTTTCTGAGAGGAATTTCTTGTCCTTGAGGAGTTTAAAACCAGAACACACAGAAGACCAGGGACTTGACTGCTACATAAAGGAATTATTCTGATAATCACAGACTAAAATTCTCTAAAAAAAAACATGGAAAAAATATGGTAGATTGTGTACAGACTTCCACAGTTTGCTGAAAGGGACTGGTATCATGGCAGTAATTTCCCTATCTTCTGCAACCATGTATCAGGTTTCTTCATTACAGGGCCTTCAGTTTTTCACCGTCTGCAGCACCCAAGTGAGGACTCTCTAGAACCTTCACGTTCTCTGTGAACTCTTTACTTGGGCTTGAGTCTAAATACAAAATGAGCATGCTATTTGTAAATCATGCAAAACCGCAATGTTACAGAAGATTGATGTTTGAAGTTTCATCAGCACCTGAGAAATATCAAGGTTTAATTAACAAGTCATGCAATGGTGTACAGAGTCTTTGAATATTTATGATGACATTATAATTTTTGGAAGAGACCAAGACAAGCATGACATGAAACTGGGAAATATTTCAAAATGCTTTAAACAGAACATTTGCTAGAGGATGCATAACAAAAGGAATTGAGACACTGATTTAAAAATTTTAGAAAAATAGAATGACCGATGAACTTTTAAGTGATTGAAATTTGTTTTCCTAGAGAATATTTTTTGGGATTTATCTGTTTTATATTATCAGACATACAGCGCACGCAAATCAGCATTTCTAGGATTTGATTTGTGCAATTAATTTTGCAAAATGAGGAAATATACTCAGTAAGACTGAAAATGTATCCCTAATTCCACCTCCAAGTATATATTATTGCAGGGCAGATAGTCCCTGTAGCTTGTGGCAATCTGTGCACATACTAGAAAAACAAATGAAAACTCTCACTGCCAAGTCTTTTTTATTCCATAGAAAAATTTCAGCCCTATCCAACCATAACCCATATTTCTATAAATGGGTTGGGGCTTGTCTGCTGGCTTAAAAATTCTTCTTGTATCCTGTATAGAGCTGATTGTCTGACACACCTCGATCCTTTGATTTTAAAATTATAAACCTATTTTATGTGAGAAAAAGGAAAATAATCCGTGGGCATTAGAGGAAGAACAGATTGAATAGGAAGCAAAAAAAGGTGTTTCCTAAATTACTCAATTTTTCAGTCAGATCTTAATCTTTGGGTTATTTGACTTCTCCCAAGTAAATTAGGCTCAGGAATGGACTTACTAAATGTTTGAAATAAATTTCACCTTTAAATATTTTTGAGTCAGAGCACATGTAAATTCATCTTTTGGAAGGCAGAAATGGTTGGGTTTTTTTTTTTGGTAGTTTATTTATTTTGAAAATTTTATTCAACCTGAAATAGTATTTAAAAATTTCTAACAGATATTCATAATATTAAGAAAACTTGTGTTATTCTGCCCCAATGATCCAGATGATTTATTTTGCCTCCAACAGATATCTTTTAGAGATGATGTTGTGAAAGACATATTTTGCTTGAAGTTACCTGAGGGAAGATTTTATTCAGAGAAGTTTCAGTAATTTGTCTGAAAAAGTTAACAGTTGGTTAAAAAAAGAAGGAAAGGGGGTGTGGAGATGGTAATTAAAAGAAAAAGTAACAAAAAAGAAGAAAAGAAAAAGGAAAAGGAAAAGAAAAAGAAAAAGGAAAAGGAAAAGGAAAAGAAAAAGGAAAAGGAAAAGAAAAAGAAAAAGAGAAAAAGAGAAAAAGAAAAAGAAGAAAATCCCAATCATAATAGTAACAACAAAATTTCTTTCTTTCCTTTTCAGATCAACATACCCCTAGGTATCCTTCATTGTATCAAACATCACTATTAAAAAAATATATATTTTTAGCCATTGTGAAGACACAAAATTGATACAAAAATCTACCTAAAACATTATAAAACTAATGATGTATCTCATGTGAACGGTTCCTGTTTTCTCTTTCACTTTAGACGGCACTAACTATGCTCAAGGGGAAAAAAAATATTCTGAAGCCTGATGATATTTTTCCCAACAGAAAACACTGTTAAACACATGTGAAATTAAAAGACATTAAAGAAGGTAAGGCAGATAATTTTGTTCTTGAATTCTACTTTCCCATGCATCCTTGCTGTGGTTAAAGGCTGACATATCATCTTATTTACTGCTCAAAGAATTGAATTTTCTGGCCTGGAATTTTTGAAACCTTTGATTTTGTATCACCTCCCTAGCCATAAATTAGGGATATTGTTACAGAAGATGAACCCTTTTATTTAGCAAGTTGGATGTTTTATAGAGAGAAAGTAAAAAACAGGAGGTAAACAATAGAATTAGTAAAAACATATGTAGGGGAAAGAAAATGCATTAAGTCCAACAGCATGAAATGTATGTCTATAGCCAAAGTGTTACTCAGTGGTCATCTATTTGAAAAGAATATAGTGATGTAATTCTGTCTTCTGTCAGACTGCTACTGTCTGTTTGGATTTTTTTTTCCCCCTAACAATTCTATACTGCAAGGTTAATTGTTCTTTTTCTTTTCTCATTCACTTTGGACAACTTAGGACCCAGGACAACCTTGATAAAATTCCACAATTCCCATATTAATCATGTTAAGCTGACAGTACTGTGCAATGTTCAAATCCCTCAAAGGATTGAAACCATAATTTCCAATACAAATTAAATAATATCTCCAACTTCTGGAAGGTACTGAGTGCCTTGAAAAATGAGTGAATTTTGAGTCTTTGAGTGAATTTTATTAATGAGAGTTTACATATTCTGGTATACAAGTGAGTAATTTTATTGGCATATATAAAATTTGAAGTAATAAATATTAAATTATTTAGATAATCCTTCTTAATGTTCAGAGTTGTAAGGAATATAACTACATTTCAGCACTGGTAGTCAGTTAGTGAGTAAGAGGCTGTACCAGAGACTTCAGACACAGAGGAAAATGTTTACCATTACTCATCTGACCTAGAAGAGATATAAGTCAGGAGGACATCAGTGGCCATGAGAGGTTAAATTTCCAACTTTATGATGATATCACTGAACCCTCACTCTCCACAGATTTTCCATATTTTCTTGGTGCTGCAGATATTCTTGCTGGATTTTTTAATGGACTAGTTCAAATGAGATACAGTTGTTCTGTAACAAGGTAGGGTATCTCTGCAGATGGAAATTCTGTCCCTGTGATGGATTGCAGCAGGCTACTGAAAATGTTAAGGGATGTTGTAGGTGGCAGACAACCCTTTACAGGATTCTCAGCTGGCATGGAATGCTAAATAATTATCATCAGACTTTATCATATTTTACAGATCTGTCCAAATGATGTAGGCCATAGCTGTCTGTAATTCAGATTTTTTAAGTATATATATGTGCAAATAAAGAATGGATTGATATTTATTCTTTTGTATTCAGTAAGAGAGTGTTAGTTTCCCTTAAGTAAATGCAAGCTCTTTCTTGGCTTTATATCCAATAGAAAGTTAATGATTCATTTTCTTTTTTTATATATGTGGATTTTTGGGCATTCTTTTGGTCTACATGTAAAATTTTCTTCCAAAATTTGGTAGCTGAATATTCGACTGTCTTAGAGAGGTGGCAGACAGAACACATTTTCTGCTCTACCAACACAAGAAATAAGAGACAGTAGAATTGTTTCACTCTATTTCACCTTATATTTTATTTTGATGATATTAGTATGAACAAAATAATCCAATATCCAATATTATGTGCTATTAGGGAAAATACATTCATTTCTGTTGATGTAACTGTACCTCATGTACCCTAGGAACTGAACACTCAATTAAATATTTATCAAATGTCTAACAAGGTATTGTTACGTAGTAAGTAGTTACTAAACAAAATCTCCTTCATATAAAGCAGTTAGCTTTTCCCCTGTAGTGTCTGAAATCATTATTCTGGTTCCAGAGTTTAGTCATGTTTTACAGAATCATTTTTAACAGATAGTTGCTCCTTGTACTTATACTGAAAAATGCAGTGGAGACTCATAAAAGGCAATTCTCACAACTGTGGAGGTGTCTAATTTAATGAGAGATTTATCAGTTGAAGGGTGTCAAGCATCAGTATCAAGTGACCTCCCTCAGGAACGAAATTTGGCACATGAAGTTTTAAGCTACAGATCATTTGTAGCACAAGGGCCCAGTTACATTTTTAAATAGAAACCCTGCTTATTCACAAATAGTTCTGAAATGAAAAAAGAATGTAAACAACGTTGAATATAGAAAACCTGCAAAAGTAAAAATGTGAGAAAACATGGACATAGATTGTGACACTGGAGTGAAAAAATGCCAAACGGCTAGTAGAATAACAAACTTTAAGATATATTCTTCTTTAAAATGATTTTGGTCATTTTATTATTGATAAAAGCAAGAGTTGTGCTTCTCTTTTCTTTTAATCCTTCTTTTTGCAAGGGAGCAATGTGCTGCACCTGGACTGTGCTTAAGAGATATTCTTCCCAAATAACGCTGCAACTGAACAGTTAGTAAGGTCTGATGGCAGCTAATTAGCAGCTGTGGGGTGGCAAAAGTGATGAGGAATTGAGGTAAGGTATTTCTTCATCTCAAATCTATTACCAAGCATGAAATTATTTCCATCCTTCTCGCCTTTATTTAGCTATCAGATCTCTGGTGGTGTGTTAGATGTTCTTGATCTCACATTTTTTATCAAAAAACACTAAATGTCATTGTTCTTGTAGTTTAATATAGTTTATCATGCTTCGTAAAATTTGTTATGGCCTTCATTTTAAATATAAAAGCAGTGGCTGCGTGTAATTGAAAACTCGCACAGAAATATCCACACAAATACATGGACCATTCCAAGATCCTTATCAACATCGTATCTTAAGCAGGAATTCATTTTAAGAAAACAGCTTGGTTAAAATTCCTATAAGTTTTCATATGAAAAATAATAATTAAATATATTAGCTTTGTTAACAGTATAAAAATCGATGAAGAGTACAGGTAGGTTCTATGAGTGGACTGGAATTTACTGAAAAGCTCATGAGGTGGTTTTAATTTTTAAAGGTAAGGAAGTTTTAATAAGAGATTTATAAGATTAATTTGCTTTCATTTTAAGGATTTTGGTAGCATTTTGAGGAAGTTATTACAACTCAAAAAATTTTAATAACTTTGTAATGTGTGGGCCCTTAAAAAAATTACATATATAAAAGATACAACTAAAAATTAAAGTACATCCATGAAGCATGCCAAAGGTTCTCTGATATATGTTAGTATGCTAAAAAAATGAAGAAGAAAAAAATGAAATTAAGAACAGAAAACCTAAGATAAATATTCTGTTTCTGCATGTCAACCTCTTACAGTAGTTTTTCATAAGGAACTCTAAAACATTTCAGAGTTAATATTAAATATTTTCCTCTTACACTATGGGAAAAATTACACAATCCCATCTTCCAATTTCCTATATAGCATTTGATCATGTCCTCCTCAAGTAGCAAGCCTGTAGCAGCCAACTTTTATACTCTCCATGAAGAGTTAGCAGGACTGACATAACTGTTATTAAACCCTCTGTTGTTGAAAGAGACCTAAAAAAGTTTGTTGTAAAGCACATCAGACTTCTTCTGTAAACTATGCAACTAAAAGCATCTTTCTCTCATTATCAGGATGGTCTAGAAGAATTTGTACATCAGATAGTCACGTTATGATGCTGGCAATCACATCCTGTCTGGAGACTTACAACTCTCTAACCTCCTCCATTTCATCCTTACCTACGTCAAAGTTACTCTTCACAACAACATGTTTTTTCAGATTGTGACAGATAGCTGTTTGTCTCATCATTTGCTGAACGTTTAATAAGCCCCTTTGATCAAGAGATTTTTAAATAAGTTCAAAAGTTACCATAAAGTCCATGATGCAATGTGTCTATAAAACATCCTTATCTTTTGCATAAAATTTGTATTTCAAGTCTATTATTGCAGCCAAAAATTAATGAACATTATATTGCTATGAAAATTTAATATATTATGTGTGATATATTTTTCCTAGGGACAGTGGTCAGCATACCTGAAATGATAACTCATAGGATACCGTTAAACTTGCATAATAACACACCTACATAAAGCCAAGAGCTGAATGAAACACCCTGAAGTATCCTCTACACAACCTTAGACACAAATACTGGAAAAAGAACCTATTTTGAAAGAAAATTTTTCAAAATTATGCTTCCAACAGATCCCTCTTCATTTGCACACCAGAGAAAAATGCCTTAAATGAAATGGGTTGTCCAAGATAGCAGATGCTCTCCGGCTACGTTTGGAAGCGAAATGAAATAAATACAATTCGTGAAACAGTGATCACTCTTCCTACTGTTTCTTTGAAATAAATGACCAAGTGGACTTGGCACTAGAAAGTACATAGGCCTTCACTGGTCTTTTTGAATGAATTTCTTGACTTGAACAGAATAACGTGTATAAGAATCCCATGCCCATAACATATTCCTTTATGTCTATTTAGCTGCGGTTTCAACCACGTGTTTGTTTATACAGTTGCATAATTAGATATACATCAGACTGGTTATTTGAATCTCTTCATATCTAAGATGCTCATGGACTACGTTTGCACAAGTTGGGTCTGTAACTGTGCTGACACTAATTTGTGGAAACTAGGGTTTCAGACTTGAAAATCAGTCTTAATAGGTTTTTCCATCTGTTCTGGATTTAGATTTTACAACAGTCAAGAGTTCTGTACAGTACACTGTAAATTTTGCTATATCTTTCTCCTTATAATACAACTAAAGTGTGTCTGACTGAATCACCCAGTGAGATGCCTAATACATAATCATTTGTGGGTTTTGTATGTAAACACAGCATCCTAAATGATACACTAATAATTTCTTATTGATGTACAATTTTTGCCCATAAAATTTAAAGTGACAACTTCCTACAACATGAATTTTGAAATAATCTACAGAATGAAATAAAACAGCCAGCCTTATCTCCTTGAGGTATAAAAAACAATCTAGTATACTGAAATATGCCCTATAATCCAAAGATTCATATTGTGCTTTGAAAATTATCATTCAATTAAATTGAATTTTTTCTTTATCAAGTATTCAACAGATGCTTCTAATACCCATCAAATTCACTATGTTCAGACTCATATTATTTTAATGTAAAAACTTCTTAAATATTTATAAGGAGATGGTGCAACAGTACTTTTTAATTATGTTTATGTCTTCCTGCTCCATTTAAAATATTTATTGCACCATGAGAAGATATTTAAATTTGGAGAGAGTGAGGAAGAAATAGAGAGACTTTGTAAAGCTTATATAGATTATGCCAACATCAATATCTTACATTATTTTAGCCAATTAAAGCATATTGAGGAGAGTTAATTGGAAAAATCCTTGTGGGGTTTTTTTGGTTTTTTTTTTTATGAGTAGCAAATTCTTTATAAGTTCCAGCAAACAAAAAACGGGCTTGGCATTATTAGAAGAGAAATCAAATTTTTTGTTGTTCTTTTTCTCTTGAAATAGTTGCGTTCTGTAAGCTTTTAACAGAGTATTTCATCAATGATTTTTAATATCTGTTTCAAAATTGTAAAGAAAATTGAGGATTTAATGAACTCCTATATACGGAACTCCCTTCAAAGTATCTCTAAATTCCTGCAGAAGCTTGTATTCCATAGTTTCCATATATCTTTTATCAATGGAAGACAGCCAGAAGTAAGGTAGATCCCAACACACCCAAGATATGAAATTGATTAAAGGTTTACATTTGGAAATCAAGCTGTTCTTTATAAATAAAATACTGTATCTGTGTTCTGCAACTGGGTGATTTAAACACTCAAAGAACAGAAAGTGCACCTAAAAAAAAAAAGGGCTGCTCCTTTCTTTTTGTCTGGTCCCCTGTCCCACCAACAGAACAAGAGGGGGATTAGACATCTCTGAGGTGCTCCACTCTATGAAGTTTTGAGTAGCATGTGAGTGTCACAGTCATGACCAGGGTTACAGGATATTGGAGTCACACTTAGGAGAAGGCTGAGCTGAGAAAGCCACCATCAGGGCAGGACGCACTGAAGCTGGGAAGCTGAAATTGGGAAGAGACAGTCCAAAGAACGAGGGTAAGACATAATTGTAGTCAGTACTGAGCAGCAGGAAGTGGAGTCAGAAATCTAACCAAGAAAAAGGGCAAAAAGGAGGACTCCAACTCTGCCATTAAATTTTAAGGATACTATTTTTTTCCTCCAGATACTTATGTGGTTTCAGTCTAGTGATCAGAATATTTTACTTGGTGCTATACTATTTTCAAGTCAAAAGTTGCATGGTTGCTGGGCACTCTCCATGTCTTCTGTGTGCTGTACTCTGGCAGTGGATAAAAATTCATAATCCACTGTAATTTTTTTCTCCAGTGTGGAAAAGGGATGGTGTGAGAACTTTAATACCCATACATCTTTCTATTACAGCTTATATGGGAAGATATAAATGAAGGTATTTTAAAAATAAATTGCATCTTGCATTCAATAACTTGGCTTAAGCTTTTTTTGCTTGATATGATTACGTATGATTAATTTAAACATTTCAATAAAACACTGAGGCTCTTTCTTCTGAAACCTGTTTGGTTTTGAGATCAGCTGTCAAAATGGGAAAGATATGCCAGTTGAAGTGATTGTTTAAATTGGGCTATTTTTGAGACTGAATGGGCTTTCAGGTAGGATTCATTTGAATTAAGATCACACCTTCAAGAAAGTGATCCAGAAAGTCCTCTTCCAGAATTCTTGGAACCAGGAAGCACTTCAAAGTGAATAGATACTCCTTACAAATAACATTCTGAGTAATAGACATTGGAAGCTTAATGGATGTTGATTGAAAAAAAACCAGCCATATTTTCAAGTGGGAAAATAAATGAAAAATGAACTGGTCTTTAAAAGCCAATTCCACAGTAAGCCAGAAAGACTTGAGACTAGACAATAATAAGGTAAGAAGAGATTATATCAAGGAAGATTATCCATGTGAGGTATTAGGAAAGTTAAAGTGCTAAATTCAATCTAATTAATTTGTGTATTACTGGCATTTTTAACAAGTATATTCAGTCTATATGGACCGCACTGACTGGAGACTGGCAGTTTGTTTCACTGAATTGAATTAGGTGATTCATCCAAATCAGCAATAAAAGTAAATGTGCCCCTGCAATTCTTCAAGCTTCCAAAGCTTGATGTTACCTTTATGCTTGGTAGCAACCCATCCAGACTAAGTAGTAGCTACAGGACAGCCCCTCAAAGTTCATTGCCCTTCAGAGATGTTCGTCTAAATGAACTTGTTTGGAGAAAATATCACCAACTAAAAGAGATCTTGAAGACCTCAGAACATTTAAAGGAAAGATGAAAGGAACTCTGCAGCACTGACTGTTTTCACCTGCTTCCATGGCAGAACTCACCCTGCTGGCATTGCCCCTCGCAAAAATGTGAGTGATTATATTCTGCCACTGTCTTAGGAAACTGAGAGCTCTGAGGGCATACTAAATACCAGGAAAAACTTTCTAAATGGGTAGAAATTAGATATCCACCAGAGGCCACATGGCCATTTCCACTTTGCTGTTTCATCTGCATCGCTTCCTCTCCTTCCAGCCGGAGGAGACACTCCTCAGGATCAGGTATTTATATAGTAGTATATCACACATTCAGGTGCATCAGAGCTCTGTCTCCCTCTCAGAAACCAAAAGTCCAAAGTGTGCCTACTCTTGCAGCTCTGACAGTCAACGTCAAAAGCAAATAGATTTTTGAGGGATGAGGTAAGGGAAAAATTGGTGCTTACCAAAAGTTTAAGTCAGTCATATGTTATTATCTCAAGCAGAATGATCTTGAGCCAATTTAATGAAGGTAAGTTACAATTGACTTCAAAAGGATTAATTTATATTCTTGAGTCTCCTAAGATGTAGAGCTAATAGAAAGCTGTTCGGGTACTTGAGTTTTCACACATCTTGGAGCTCAACCAGAGATTTAAAAGCTAAATCAAACACTCTGGGACACCTGGGAGGACTCAGAATGTATACAGCAATGAGCTGATTGTTCTGATCAGGAGGGTTTTATTCCCACCTATAACAATATTGATAGCTGTTAATGTTATTATCTGTTAATGTTATTCTTCTAACTATTAGCCAAAAAAATTCATTACAAATTGACTATAGTAGTTAAATGTTACCAATTTTACATTTCCAGAATACAGCAATTTCACAAGAAATGGAGGATTATATAGTAATTATGGTGCCTTGTCACTGCAGTATCAGATCTCCTTGCAGGTTTTGAGAATATTGATCCTCATATCATGTTATTTGATGTAGAATGTAATGGGGGAAGAGGAAAGATTATCTGGTCTCTGCTCCAGGCTCTGCATGTATATTATATACTAACAAATTCTCTGATAAAAAGCAATTCAGTAAGAGGAAGAAATAATAGACCTCAGGATTTCCTGTGGAGTTCCTTCAGCTGTGACCCAAGATGTTGCTCAGTTTTGTTCAGGCTCTCTCTGATCCTGTTAATTTACTTAAGAGCGCTTTTGGATTGTCAGTTGGAGCCTGAACTGTGGTCCAATAAACCTGTTCTCCTGAGGAAAAGGTGACCATTTGCCACACCATGGAGTGGCAGCTGCTCCATTAGAAGCAGTGCAATTCCATGCCTCCAGCCCTTCTGCTGAGTTTCATAGGGGAGGTCAGGCAGCTGTACAAGACTTCAGCCAGGGTGGCAAACAGAGTTATGCAGTGCTGTAGACTGTCTCCATGCTCTTGCATCTGATCTGTGAGTGGGAATCTCAGAGATGAACCCCCTCACTGTCCTAGGAGCATGTGAATTATTAGCACAACTGTGAATTGGCGATGACCAGTTCTTTGGAGAAAGAGTATGACCTCTTCATATAAAGTGTCTGCTATCTGCTGTGAGTTTCAATAACTGAATTTCAAACAAAACGTCCAGAATTTTCATTGTTTGAGCCCAGAAAAAATGTCAAAGTCCCACATATTCCCTTACGCAGCTCTCCATGAAATGATTTAGGAAATTTGTAACATCGCTATCTTTAATTTCCATTTGCTTTAGTCCTTCACTATTGAGGCCATTGGAAGTATTTTTCTTCCTGTTTTACTTTGTAATGTGATGAATGTCTGTAAAGCAGATGAGATACATGACCCAGACTATACTGAAGTACATATCTCAATCATACCCTAATAGTTCAGTGATGAACTTTGCTGATAAATGGCAAACATAAGGTTAGGGTTGGTGTTAAGATTTGGTACCTAAGTAGTTCTCTAAACACATAGATTCTGATAAATTACTATTTGCTGTTAGTTTCCATGGTTTGTTTTTTCAAAGAATTTAATTTAGCTGGCTAATGCCATCTGTACCTCAAATAAAGCACTATGGTCTCTCTAAATATTAATTTAGAAGTGTAATATGATATGCCTCAAATGTATAGGTCAGTCTTTAAAGCATTATTAATCCCAGCATTTTAGAAACTTATATAAAAGTTCTAGAGCCTCACAACCTTGGCAGAACTGCAACTGGAGGCAAAGACTGCTCAGAGTTTCTTTTCTTGCCCCCGAGGTTGTCAGTGGCGAAACTGGCCTTGAGTACCAGCTCCTGCAAGGCTGTCCTAGTTTGCAGTGTTATTGGTCCTCAAGCAAGTATGCAGCTAGCAGGGGCTTAAAAATGCATTTAAATTCTGGACTAAGTACACCTAAAGTTGGGAAAAAAAACCTAGACAAAGAACTTTTTAAAATCAATCTCTTGTTGCCAAAATTGCCACTTTAAGACCAATTTACATTTCTCTGGCAGTGAAGTGTAGCTTTATTGGACCAGGAAGAATAAGACATCAAATGCAACTAAAACTTGTAGGACATAAATATATATAGCAAGTGTGTAACCGAATTTTTTCTCTTACTTCTTTAATAAGCTCAAGCCTGAAAATGTAGATAAAAAACACTTCTTGATATGAGTGGACTTTTCTGGAAGATGTTTAGGGTATAAAAGTCACCAGATTTTAGACAGAAATATTGTGCTGAATCTTTATACTTTGGTTACAGAGAGCTCCATACATTATTGTTTGTTAGCCGCTTTTGTCCTTCTAATCTGCAGAAGAACAGGGATTTCTGTCTCCTGGTGACCACTCGAGGGGTATAAAAGCATTCAGTTCATTCTACTTCCTTTGAAGAGTTTGATCTAAATTCAGGGTTGGAACAGTTTGGTATATTGCTTCTGACATCCTTTTGCTTTCGCACTCCTTTGCATAATGCTCTTAATGTTTCATCACTTGAGTCAGCCACAACTATTATGCTTTGTGAAAATCAACTTCCCTTGCTGAAATCACAGTAAAAAGTTCTTCTTGAATGCATGAGTATCAGTCGATATTTCTAAGCCATGTTTGTACCCGAACCTCCTGCATACTCTTTGAATGAACATAAAGTGGAATCCATGGTGGGACAGAAGCAATGAAAGATGAGCTTTGTTAATGAGAGATGCCTCACTGACTCTGTCTTGATTAATGTCAAAGACTGCTGATCAAAAAACTCTCTCTCATGTTCTCTTACTGACTGATTTCTAAGGATCAATTAAAAAAGTCTCATGAGGATGGTATTAAAAACGGCATGAAATTCTGCCTGACAGACAGGGTCAGTAACAGAGCCTCTGATTCACCTGAGTCTCAGAACTGGGGCTTGAGTGAGGATTAAATTGAGGCTATTACTTAGAGAGCCCTCTGATCTAAAATTTGCTGTATTTACATATTTTCTTTCAATTATTCATGATTTTCCTTCAGAATACAACAGACAAGTCCTACAAAGATAAAATGTTTTTCCAAACTCATCAGAATTTATTCCAGGACTTTGGATTCTTACCACAGCATCTTCCTTACGCTCTTTTCCTTTGTCAACTAGAAAAAACACATAATGGAAAGGTCTTTATGAAAATCAAACTAAATATTGAGAATATATCGTAACAGAAAACTTTTTTTTTCTTCTCTGGATATATTGTTTTCTTCCAACCTTAATTTCTCTCCAGGTTCTTTTCTCTGTGCATGCATGGAGGACACCTGGTAAACCTTGAGAAGATGTACAGAAGGTCTATTTCTGTTGACTCCCTGCATTTGTTTCAAAATGAAGGTGCTATTGCTAAGGAGCAAGGAAAAGGATTTATTTTCTCTTTCAATACTAACTCTTCTGGTGAGAAGACAGACAGAAATGAATCTTCCTTAGCTCACTAATATATCTGTAAACAGCCATTCAAATATGCTTTTCTATTCCTGTGTTGGGCTGATTGACATCTTACGGGCAGAACCATCAATTCATTTGAGCAATTGAGAAAGAGCAAGTAAAATATCATCAAGTGAGAGCCAGAGCACTGACTCCTGATGCCCTTCAGCTGTGTTGCTAAGGTGAGGAGGAAAGATGCCCCAGTGGCCTGAGAAACTTGGAATAAATGAAAGTCACCTCTCCTTCTTTGTGATTGCTGCCTTACTCCTGGAAAAAGAGGACATAAAAGGTGGAGGAGATGCACAGTTTTTCTGTAGAGGACAAACAAGGCAGAATATATCATCTAGAAAAAACAGATTCTTGGAAAAAAATAACTCAGAAAGCAGCAAGTATGAGTCAAAGTAGGGAGTTAGGCAAGAAATGCAGTGCACTGTGAATATTTTTAAATGCAAGACACAGTAAGGACAGTTAAAAAGGTTTAAAAAAAGAGAATATCCAATTTTTCTACAGAGCTCTGTCAAATTACTCCACTTACGTCTATTGTTTTTTGTCTTGGATCTTTCTTTCTGTTTCTCTGGTTTCTATTTCTGCTGCACTCCCTTCAGATATTCTGGTCATTTACTCTGGTTTTGTCCTGGCTAGCCTTTGGACCACTGTTTGCAAACTCTGCCTTTACTATATATCCGTGGGAGTTCGGTACTCCGCACAAATGTTGGTTTTTATTTTCACTTTTGGGAAGTTTTACTTCGAGTTCGAATAGATGAGAAATGTTTGTTGATGTTGTTTCAAGTTGTTTATTTTTTCTTATTTCTAACTTGCTCTCAGTTCTGGTTGCACGTTTGATGTTAGCCGAAACCAAGCGGGGACTGCCCCGTCTTGTCCTTTTTGTACCCCTTCCAAAATCCAACCATTCTTTACAACGTATTTATTATTTACTATTTTATACCAATTAATTTACACCTATTCTAAACACGCAATTTCTACCTCTTTTTCATTCTACCAATCATTTTGTACCACAACTACTAGAGAAGATGGAGGAGAAAGAAAAAAAGAAAAAAACCAGAGTAACACCCAAAATCCTCCATCTTAAACCCTTCATCCTCATATTAAAAATCCTAAAATCTACTCTTTTACCTTGTAAAATACTAAACTACTACTCATTTTTACACTCTCATAGTTTACATTAATTCTTACAATATTAGTAACTTTTCCCATAAATTAAAATCAAAAATAGTGTTATTCTAAACTTTTTACCAAGGTCTGGGACCCCCTTGCCGGGGCTCCCAACCACCCAAAATAACCCAAAACATACCCTAACCTCCCAAGGCAGCCAGAGGCGTGCCTTAGACTCCAACATATATCTAATTAAATTGTCTTGACCCAAAACAGATATTGTCCTGGCAAAGTTGGTTGTTTCAAAGAAGAGAGAAAATATGTGAGAAGCAGATGTAGGACAGATGAGTTCTAATTCAACCATTTCCATTTACCAGTGTACAGCTTTTGCAGCTGGAATCCATACATAAATTTGTTCAGCTAACATAAAGTTGCTAAGAGCAAAAGCTTTTCTCACTAGGGTCTTCTGGGGCACTTCTTATTTCCTGTTTCCAAAACAACCAGATGCTTTTCATGCCCAGCTCTCCTAATAAAAATTGCTAACTCATAGTTCAAAACCTCTGAGCCAAATGTTATCTCTAGTGTAACTCCATAGCCTCATATCTGGCCCTCTGTACTCAAAAGAGCTTCATGACACATTCAGACCCCTCTTTGTTCTACACTAGCTGGCATTCTTCAGGAACTATTGTACACGGGGATATTTCCTGCTGGAAGGCTCATGACAGCTTTCTGAGGTACTTGGCAGTAGCAGAGGATCATTTGTAAAATTAGTAGCCCACTTTTATCTGCTCACTTACAGCATTATTTGGTTAAGTGGCCCATTCTCTGAGAAAACCGAGCAGAGTACAATTCTGCTATTTGTTACAACAATTGAGCAGTGACGAAGCTTTGCTATTGAGCATAAAGGCAATGCTGCGAAATACAAGTACTGTGCCATGGAAAATTTAAGACAATGTATTTTTTCTCTTCATACTGACATTTTTCTCTTCATACTGACATTCTTCTCTTCGGACAGACCGTTCTTCTGTTTAATTTATCCATGCAGCACAATGGTGACTGATTTCATCCTCTAGAGAAATCTGTCTAATTCCATTTGTGTAGGAACATTCAGGTACAGAATTCAATCTTTTACACTTTAGAGATCTAACCTGCTTTCATTGTAGGAGAAATTGTGTACCTATTGAGTAAAATAAGAGAGAACAGATTTCCCTATTTTTAACTATTGCTTTCAAAATAATTTCCATCCAGGCACCCATTATCAAGTCTCAACAGAAAAATTTCAATTTCACTTAACATTTCAGCTCTGTACTCATAATAAATAGTGTTATGCCTTTGCAATTGTTACTTTATACAGCATTTGTACTAGAAGTATCACGAGAAAGTACCAGATTTAGTTTTATATCCTATTTGAGCAGGATTGAAAATTCAGGTTCCATTTGTCTCCCTCAAGGTCTGCCTTATCTGAACATGTAATTTATGCTGAAAGAAAAGCAGCAAAATATGTAAACATGACATTTAAATAAACACACGTAATTTAATAATGTTTGTCAGGATATTATGATCAAAAGCATTCTTGATAGTCTCAATGACATCACAGAGTTATATAAATGGCTCAAACATGGTAATCTTAATGCTTAGCTGAGACTCTTAGACCACATTTTGTCTGAGAAAGGAGGATATGTGGCTAAGCTGGAGGCATCATGCCTGCTCCTGACATTTGTAGGCAGAATACACACAAAGTTGTTGGCGAGATCCAATGTAGTTACTATTTATAGTGCAATCCCTTTGCAGTATTTGCCTTCCACTCCAGCCTTGCAGCCCTCTGGGGTATGCAAGGGGAGAAAAAAAGCAGCTACAAGAATATGGCTGTTACCACAGGTCACGTCCAAAATCTCCTTGGGCTGCTGAATACTGGTGGCTCTACCCCTGTATGTCCTCAGGAATCTTGATCAATTATTTCCTCTTTCACAGGTAATGCAGCAGAAGAGAACTTTGTGGTGTTTCCTAGATTCTCTATTAGTTTTGGAGAAAGCAAATGAAATAGAGGAAAATTATTAAGTAGACAGATAACACAGGAACATCAAAAAACCTTTAGTCTCTGAAAGTCAGTCCAGGGCAACTTTCTTAAGTACTTTCTCAGGACTTCAAGATACTTTCAAAGTAGAAAAAACAAAACTCATATAAATAGATGCTTTTAAATATCTGAAATTAAAAGATAGAACATTGTCCTTCTCATGCTCTTTTTGAATATATTAAAATGTGTAGTGATTAATGCAATATAAGAACCTGATGAAATCTAAGTGCTGCAAAGGCCCATCATGTGCTTTCTACTATTTCAGTTCTTTTAATAAAAACACTGAGATTTCTGGTGTAATCCACCTTACCAAAGACTGTGGAAGTTGATCCATAGGAAGCTTACATTTGATAACAACTTTTTGCACATTATGAGGGATATAGACAGAAAGACAAAGAAAACTGAGATTCTGCAAAACTCTAAATTCTTTAAGGATCCCATCCAAATATCCTAGTGCAAGAAAAATAGTTGGCTGCAATCAAATGCTCTATCATAAAAGTTGCAGAGCTGGGTTTTCAGCTAACTTGCTCACATAGGAGAAATTCAGTGCAAGGCACATCAAATAACAGTACTGAAAGTCATGCCTGGTGTTTTCTGCAAATGTCCCCAAATTACTCAAACAACTGTAAAATGGTGTCTGCTTACACACATTTCCTACTGTGCAAATCTGTTCACCTCATGTTAATTTCTTTCTACTGTAAATGAGCAAAGGCAACCATTAGCAGCAAGATTATGGGAAAAGATTTTCATAAACAAGTAAGCTAGCTCCAGCAGGAGTGCCCTGATTCAGTATACACACAAAAGAATTCTGAAATTCCACATGAGAGCTAGAATTATTTTTTAGGAGCAATTCACAATTTTAGTAACTGTGAATGTAGATTATTCTTGCCCATTGGCAAGATGTTTTATTTCCCATTCCTCAGTAGAATCTAAGATCCAGCCACATAGAATTTTTTTCATTTTTATTAATACTCATTACTTCCTTAATTGACTCATGCCTGCTCTATTGTTTTTTGGTTTATTTTTACCCATGGAGAAACTAGAAGGTTCCCAAATCTAGCTGCATGCAACAGAGGAAGGAAGTTGTAAGTATTCATATTGTAAGTATTATATCTTCCATGAGACAAATTATATCATTTACAACAAAAACAATTCCTCTTCAAGATTATGATTCTTGCTTTCTTGCTATTGGTTGTCTTGTAAAGTAGTTTGCATAATGAACAACTGTTTTAGGCATTGTATGCACAATTCTTGATTAATTATGAATATGAACCTAAAATAATATTTTAAATAATATTTCCGTAATAATTTTATTTATAAATACTTCATCTTTCACTTTACATATGATAACACAATAACTACTTGTTTTCAGAACCAGGACATAAGCTATTCAGTTTGACTTTGGAACATTTGCATTTATTTATTTTACTTTTCCTTCAGCCTCCACAGCATTTACAAAACCCTGATCTCCATCAGGAAAGCTTCAAAACAATGAACCACAATTACCATTAATAATTTCCTCTCCTGAAGAAGCTGCTTGGGACACAAATCCAATTAATTCTTACAATATTTCCCGTGACAGATTTTACTTTTCAAACCAATCCCTTTCACACCCTTTTCATCTATGTCTCTTATGATACTAAACGGTTCTGTGGATTCATTCTGCCTGAGTCAATTATAGGAAAGTGGGTGTTTTTATTATCTCTTACTTTCTACTATCCCTATCTCATTAGTGTTGCACGTTACTAAGCAAGCCTAAATACAGACTTGGGTGTGGGTTAGCAATAAAAAACAACAACAACAAAAAAAAAAAGTAATTCCCTGTGGTTTTGTTCATTCTCTAAGTGACAAAATACTGAGAAATAACCACCCAGAAATATACTCCAAAAGTGGAGGAGGTCTGTCTGACTGAACAAACTCAGGAAAGGCATTCTGCCTCAGGCCTGCAGCTGCTGAGAGATTGTGAGGAGTATATGACAAATACGTCTGCTTATTTATATCAGTGGGACTTTGATAGGACATTGTTTCCCTTGGAAAAAATTGATTTTTCACAGCAGTAGTGAATAGAATGTCGTAATGCTAAGATTCATAAAATGACTAAAGCACTGACACCAGCCATTTCATGAAATGCCTGACACTTTTAGGCATTTCATATAATGACTCGGTGAAACAGTTAAATAGTGTAATAGAATGCCTACAATTCCAGGAACGACTTTCAGTCATATCATGAAATGAATGATTCTCAAGATGACTGCAAAGTATTTATAAAATCTTCACTGTGAGCTATGAAACAGGTGCTGTAAGCTGGGAGTTTGCCAGTCAGTGTTCCAGGCCAAAGACAGATTGTTTTTGTGAGGTGGTATCACAGATTTGACGAATAGTCTGAATTAAAATGTCTCTTTTGTCATTTATCCTGATGCACCTTTTGTAGAAGAACAAGTTTCAAATAATAATAATAGCAAAAACATCAACGACAAAGTTATTGCTCACAATACTTTTTTTAGAGAAAATAAACACTGTTACTGTCCAGGAAGGTGGCTGAAATGTTTCTGGGAAAATGCATTTTTGATTAAATATAATTTTTTAATGAAGTCAAATCTTTCAAGATGCTGTATATCTTTGAATTAATTTTTCAGCCAGAAGAAAAATGTTCATCAAAGTTTCCTAGCCACCTTCTAAAGCGTACGTGTGTGTGTGTGCGCGTGCATGCACGAGATCGGAGCAAAAGCATAAGAGCTGCTGGTCTGATGTTTCTGAGCAGAAATGAACGGCATGCAATACATTCGCTTTCTAAAAGCATGTTTGGCAAGTTCTGTCTTCATTTTCACATGAAAATCAAGTATGTTTAACACCCCGGGGTTACCAGAGAACGGAATACACACCTTCCTGTACATGTACATCACTTACTTAAAAAAGCTGAAATCCTGTCTCAGATCCTAACAACTCCTGCATATTGCAGCAGTAGGATTGATAGCAACACACCTGATTGAAAGTGCCCTTGTTGGTCATCTAGGAGGTGGTGCACATTTATGACACTATTTTTTAGAGATGTGATTTAGAATGTTTTCAATCACTTAAAAATGTTCACACCTGGTAGATACTGTTACTCCACAAAGATCATAACATCAAATGTTTTAACCAGTTTCAATTGACATTCAGGAGTGTCTAATCTGCACATGTCCAAACAGATGAAAAACTAAAACCTTGGATATGAATAACTGCAACAACATTATTCTCTTACTCTACAATAATTGCATTGACTTCAGTGGATTTAGACCAGCATAAACATGGAGTAACAGACTAGTAAAAATAGCCCCCTGTGTTTCACCATCATTAGAAGATCTGTTTTGGATCTTCCTGTTAAATACAAATTTCTATCACAACATAGAGAAGCAATGAAAGGAAGACTTCTAACTCTTAATAAGGAGTTTTGTAATGGGCAGCAGGGCTAGAAGTAAACCAGTATGTTAAAAATATTGATGGCTTACAATGTGGAAGGTGTTTTTTCAGTTCCATGGAAACAAATGAGAAGCAAATTCACCAGTCTTTTCATGAAAGAAATTAGCATTATTAAGATAAAAAACTACAGGGGACTTTCAGGAATAGTAGATGATGTCTCTGATGGATAATGTTTTAATTTGCTTCTGGGCAGATTTAATAGTATCATTTTACTTTAAGCATTACTTGCAAAAGAAAAGGAAACATTTCATAACCTGAGAGATAATCTTGCCTAGGTAGATATATATGATACATTGGCTTTGTAATCATTCGGAAGCACAAAGATATTTATTGAAAAGCTCTTATGACAGCAATTTATGTAGCTGAAATGAAAAATGGCAATGCAAAAGCACACAATGGTATTGGATCACATCTAGATTATAGGGGAAGCTTGACTTATGGACTACAATGTCGTAGCCCAACAGCAATGTAGTCCTATTAAGAAACTCCATGGTTTTTGTAAAGCTGTTATTAAACTATGTTAGCTTTACATTGTACTACTGTCTTTCAAACACAAAACTTTTTGAACGAAAATTATTACTCCATGAGTAAATGCTCTCAATAAGTTAATTTTACAGGTTTGCTGATATTTCACTGACTTAGAGTTCTCAACAGAATTTTTTTGTTAATGTTACAGTATCATGACTAATGTCTTTATTCTTGGCAAAGTAAAATCAATATGAACACATTGATTTTATGCACAATAAGCACAGCCTTATTCACACTTAAAATCTCATGTCTTCTGTTCAGAATGTTGACAGATCTCTCCACATCTTACCTTTATTGTATTAAGAACCACATTTGAAATAATCCTGCATTTTCGTGAAAAACAAAGGGAAAGAAAAAATTAAACCAGTATAATTAAGATATTAAAAATTAGTGAATTACATATTAAAATGAACATTTCTATACATTTTTTGCTTTATCTACAGAGAGATTTTATAAGAAAACTATTTACATCAGATTCTTTTGGATATTGAAGATAATATCAACAACCTTTATGCGAGTGATTTAGAGAACCATCAATTGATAGAGCTTTAATTTAGAAGTTTAAACATTAAATTAGGGCAGATGAATCCCAACCTCAGATACCTAAATTTCATCATAGGTACCTAAATCTACTTCTGGATAAGACTGTGCTTAATAACTCCTGCATATTAAATTTCTCTTATAGATTGTTCGGTCTTTTCTTTCCTTAAAGCACATAATGCAAACAACCCTTGTCATCAGACTTCCTATTAATCTTCAGAGTTCTGGTATGCTACCTATTGCCTGCCACTTACTTGACCCGATCATTGCTGCTGCCTGAAAGACATTTCTTCCTCTCAGCAACCTTCTGATAACAGCACTGAGATAGGTCTGGAATCTCTCACTGACACATTATTATTCTTTGATACTCTGGGGAATGCAGTTGGGACTAAAAGGGTTTTGTTTTTTCCCTGATATAGAGATAAAAAAAAAAAAATAATTAGGTATCTCTTATCATTATAATGTCAACATAGTAAACTTTTTAATACTAATTTAATTAGACTAGTTGTCTTTTCAGTCTTCTAACTAAGCGCTATCATGATTCTTCATCTATGGAAATGTTACATTTTTTGAGAGAGTGTCACATAGTGTTTGATTTGACATATTACAAGATTTCTTAAATTCCTCACTTTCTCATTTTTCATTGAGAAATGTCTCTGTGTACTACACCTCTAATTTTCATCATACTATATGCAAAGAAACAACTATTATCCCAGATGTTTAGATAAATGTGTAATGAGAGTAGCCATAACAGTTATTAATCACTTTGGGGTGACAACAGGTTTAAATTTAAATTTCAGGAAACTAGAATTCCACGAACAACTAATGTTCTAAGATCACAATTATTTCCCATCTTCACCTTGTTATGATCCATCACTAGGGGCCAAGATGTTCACTATTAATTCTCATCAGGCTGAACAGACACTGCACCATGAGTCAGAGAACTCTTACGTTATTTATGCCCAGGGAAAGCAAGGGAAGAAAACAGAGTGTCACCAGTCCTTAGATCTCACTTTGGTGCTGCTGAGTGGATGATTCGGAGCTGGGGTTGTGAGACAAAAAAAAAACAAAAGAGAAAGAGAGGAGAAAGAGAGAGAGACAGAGAGAGAGTGGAAAGAGAAAAAAGGGGTAGAAGGAGAGCCAAAGAAAAAGAGAGAGAAAAAAGAGAATGAGGGAGCCTGATCTGTTCCCTTTTTAGTTTACCTGGTGCACACATCTGATGTAAATTAGACTTTTCAGATATTTGTTCATACGAGCACAGACAGCCCTTCTCCAGGAAGTGAGTTGGCAGGGAGTGGGAGGACAACACTGAGCACAAATCTCCAGGCGGAGCAGGAAGCTGGCTCAGAACACCTCGGCCCCACCTCTCAGAACCCTCTCCTCTGACCACTTTTCCTGCAGCAATACTCAGAATGTTTGAGACAAAACATGCATAAGTCTGGTCCTCTACACAACTGCACAAGCTCCGTTTCTTTGTCACTTTTATCCTACACATCTTGTACAACATTTTGCCTGGCTGCATAGTAATGCCCACTTTTAACGTTTCTCCTGTGGATTCTGAAAAATCTCTCTTTAGAATCTGGACCCACCTGCTACCACCTGGCCCCACTCTGCTTAATAATTTGGCTTCAGGATCTCTAAGTTAATCTAGGGCTCAGACTAACATCAGTGCTTACTCTGCTTGAAAGGTCTTAATAGAGAGAATTTTGACTATTTTAGAAGCCAAATGATATGTGTGTTACATTAGCTGCAATTTTTGAGATTTTCACAGAGGGGCCAATATTTTATCTGCCTGTTTATATTCCTGAAACCATACAAAATTCTCAGCCTTAGTACAGAGCTTCTCTGCTTAAGCATATTATACCTGATGTAGCATTTTTTATTCCTAGCTAGTTGGTAGATTATCATCCTTCACTGTCAGGCTAAAATAGTTGGAATAAAGTAATAGGATAGAGTTTTCAATCACAAACTGGGGTATGGACATTAGGACCCAATTTATTATATTGGAGAGCCCTAAGTGCACTCTACTATTTACTGAGCCTATAAATATGAAACTGCTGTCTTTCTTGACACAACACAATAGCTGCTTTAGTTAACTTACAGCCTCCAGAAGAAAAAGTGGTCTATATTTGGTTACATTACTTGACTTTCATAGAAATTTTTCTTCATTTCCACTCACCCTGACAAGCACAAAGCACTTACACTCAGTGGTATGATCTATGATGATTTATTAGACCTGAAAGTTTTAATAGACTACTTCTTTTCTTCCTACTCTGGTTTAGGGGGTACTCATGGTCACTCCACTTTTCACCCTATAGGAAAGTAAAAATGCTGAATGAAAAATAAGATAAATGGAGAAGAAACAAGCTACATGAAACAAATCAGCATTCTAAAGCTCTAACTTAAACTTCTTAGTTAATTTAGAAGACCAGACTTTATTTATCTTCCATATCGACTAGGCGCCACGACCTGAAACGACTTCTATCAGTAGATTTCAGTTTCTAACATGATACAAGAAAAATTCAGAATAATTTTCCATATTTTTCATCCTCTTACAGAAGAACAGAATTTTTCTTCCTCTTTAGTATGAAATTTTCTATTTCTAGAGGAATATTTTTTCTTGCTTCCATTCCCAGAGGACTACGCAAGTATGTAAAGAAAGTAAAAGTTCCACTGTCTCTTTGCTGTCACACCTTGGAAATATTATCTAGAGAGGGCTGTGGCTGTGGATGGAGGAAGGGTGATATTTCTTTCAAAATGTGGGCTTACTGCTGATGAAAAGATGAACTTTAATTTAGAAATGGGGTACTTAGTTGTTCTTTCACCCTATGTCATGACACACCTTTGACAGGTTTGTTGCACTGATTTCCTTTTCTGAATAGGGTGTGATCAGTAGGAAGTTCTCTTTTCTGGTCTAGATATAATTGAATCCCTCACAGATTAAGGATGATCTGTCACTGCTTTATACCTCAAACATCTTAGCATATAAAATTAATATAAACCACACCTAACAAATTGCCGGCTCCAGGCTCACTAAAGAATTTATAAATATTCTGTTCACTATAACTTGAAAAAAGCTCCCAGCATCTAAGAATAATGACCTAAATTTCTATACCAACATTTAATTTATTCTGAAGAAAGTAGTCAGTCTAGTTCTGCAGAGCCTTTGCAAAATGCTGTTCTAGTGTTAGCCTTGTATTACATAAAATTCTGGCGTTCAGTAAGTATATACTGTAACAGAAGTTACAACTCCACAGGTAGACAACAGTCAATCCCTCCTCTCTGAAACATTCTGTCCAGCAACAGCCTCTTGTATGCCAGATAATTTAAATTTTAGAGACCCTTAGTGTTCCCATTAATTGTAAAATTGTGTCTTTCTGTATTGATCACATTTGGTTTAGGAGCCCGAGATGGTAAAATCAGTGTGTGCATATTTCCTAATGCAGTTAAATGATACAGATACAGCATCATTAGAAGATAATTCACATTTCAGCTATGTAAAGGATTGCTGGAAGCAATTATTAATCCCCATTGATTAGAGCAAAATAAGGGTGAGTATACTGGCTTTGGAGTCTCAGGTGACATGAATTCAAGTCTGTAGCTGTCTTATTGAATACTAATAACAGAAGTTCTGCAGCTGATCTACTGAGAAGCTGTCGTTCTGTCCCAGTTGTTCCTCCTCCTGTGTCTTCATGAAAGGTCATCCTATAATGTTGTGAATTATGCAAAGCGGGCAGAAGAATTCACCTGAATTTTGAGCTCAAATTTCCTCACCTGAGAGGTGATTTGGGATTATTCCCAAAAATCTGCCTCTGACTACTGCTGGGAGAACAACAGGTTTTGTTGTTCTGACACTCAGTCAAAACCCAGATCCACCTGCATTACTAACAGTCCCAGGCAAGACTGGATACTTTAGTAATAATTTACTAATCAAAGTGATTTACTTACTCACTAACTCCCATTTGCAATTTTTAGACTATTTGTTCATTAATATATTTTTTAACAGTTTCTGGTTGGAAGATAATTTTTGTGATAATTAAATACATAGATATTTAAAATATTAATCATAGATTCATCATGGTGGGAAAAAAAGGAAAATTCACAAACCTCATGTTTTTATTTCATTAAGTTAAATTTTGAAGCAATCACTCAGCAAAGAAGGACATTATCTGTCAAGATTCCCTCAGAAATTCTTTAAGAAAATAGCATTGTTTTGGGGCCTGAAAACAGCACAAGTAGTGCATTTTGTTTAATTAGACTCCACTTTCTTTAAAGGAGGAAGTCATGAGCTATATCTTAATTCCCTTCTTTTAACCCTTAAAACTATACATTGGAAATTTGATTACATCTTTGTTATAGTGAGTCTGATATACAGATTGAGTTTATGCAAAATAATGTGAAATATATTGAAGTGACCCTGTGGCAAAAATGAGACATCACAAATGCAGAATTCCTCCAGAAAGAAAAGGAAGATAAGAAAGAGAGAATCTACACTGATTCCCTCCCAAGGAAAGCATGGAGTGTGAGTTCCTCCCATTCCTATCCCAAGAATGCACTAAGGTTAGGAGAGCTCTGGAAATAAGCTTGAGCAGGAGTTTGTGCTTATGAGACAGTCACCAGAGGCAGTTTCTCTCACTCCTCCTCTTCCTCTCCTGGATTCTCTGATGTCCAGAGAGAGTAATTTATGATGCAGTCCTAACAGTTAACAAGCAAGAATTCATTGGATATATTATTTTTGTTCAGAAAATGTCTTATTGTTCCTCTGGATCTTTTTTTTTTTTAATAAGACCAATTTTTTGTGTCTGTGGGCTTTAAAATTGAAATTGATACTAACATTTCAGCCCATGTTATTGCCATATTTATTCAGAAGTAGAAGCATCTACTAAAATATTTACTAACCTTTCATGCAATGAGGGGTCATCTGATCAGTCCTGGCCTAACATGTTTGCTAATTAAAGGTTTTGATGAATGGAGGAAGTTTACCCCAAAGTACTTTTCTCTCACAATTAAACTGAGTACAAGTAGCTAACCTTGGGCTTAGACTCACCATCCCCACGCACCAAACGTGAACTCCAAGTTTGCTCAAGCAGCTAGAAGTATAGTGATTGAGCAAGATGGAAATTCAAATTTAGTAACAACTTTCTTTTTCTTGTAGCAAATGAATATGTCAAGAAAGCCTATATTTATTATGGAAATTCAGAGGAAAGGGGTAAGGCTTATGATTCTCTCTTCTTGATTTCTAAGCATTCAGCTGTTTGGCCTCATATATGAGTCAACTAATCATTAATTAATCAAGAAATCCAAGAGGGAAAGTTTATTCCTGTGCTAGGATTTATTCAGGTTTTTGCTCTTGTATTTCAGAGGATTTCAAAATAAATAGATGCTCTTCAAAGACTGCAGCCAAGTAATTATTTTCTTTTAACAAGCTTATTAGTTTATTGACTTATGTTGAAGTGGGCTTCCCAGTTATTATATTTCATTTTGGGAACATTATTTTTGAAGAATGACAGGATGATTAGTGTCATATTAGGGTTTCATAATTTGCAATGTTGTAGTCAAGATTTTGCCAGCATTTACATCTCGTATCCCTTTGATTCAATGGCTTCTTCTCAACTTAGCTATTAAAAGAACTTTTCACTGCTGGCCCATGAGCCTGTCTTTCAACAAATAAGTATAAAATTATTTCTGTAAGTTTCATTAAGGTTGAAAGAACTTGTATAATTTTTGCAATTTTTTAATATAACCAAATTTTACAGTTTGATTGAAGCCACACTTCAAACAGCATTTTAAAGGAATAAACAATATTTTAAAGGCAAATATCCCATATGCATGACA
This sequence comes from Falcunculus frontatus, assembly GCA_013398115.1. Classification (NCBI taxonomy): domain Eukaryota; kingdom Metazoa; phylum Chordata; class Aves; order Passeriformes; genus Falcunculus; species Falcunculus frontatus. Next base: position 475,344 of record VZRV01001914.1, read on the forward strand.
AATATTTGGATACATCATATAATAAAGGGCATAATTTATCTTTTCGTTCCAATATATCATGGAGAACACGTAGCTTGAACTAACTTAAAACTTGTCAACATCATTATGGTAAGGACCAACACATAGTTAATGAGGCTTCAGAAAAGTTGAAAGCCTTCAAAACATACACAAGAGTAGCCTACCTTGTGTTTGGTAGTGCATCTTACCTAAAACGATGCAGTCTTGGTTCTTGACTAATATATTTATGGTTTCTTGACAATCTGCAGGCAAGAAGAAGAAAATTTTCTGTCTCCTATAGCTGACTCACATTCTCATCAAAAGCAAAGACACTGATTTTTCAATGCAGCTATTCAGCCACTTACACTCATACATTCATACATACGTTCACTGGTATTACCATCAAAGGGATAAGTGCCCACTCGCCTGGATTGGCCTGCAATACTAAAGCAGTAGTTCCCACGCAGCTGAGCCAACTGTGACATTCATCACAACTGAGCAACCATCTGCCTGCATATAAAACAGGTCTTTTACTGTAGAATAAATGCTGTGCAGGAAATTTGTTAGTTCTCAAAACACAGTCTGAATGTATTTAACTTAGCCATATTTAATGTTGTTCTATGGAATTGAGCGAGTGTAGCCATAGCCTACTACCTGATTGGTTTGGGATTTTTTCTGACAAGAATAAATGTTGGGAGGGGGATTCATCCAGAGATTTAAGAAATGTATTTTATTTCAATGCACAGGCACTGGTTATGGGGTGTGGAGGATGGAGAGGCACAAACAAGGCCATCAGGTTTGTTAACTGTTTTTTCAAAGACCGTTATTTATGTTTCGTTTCTAAGAATGGATGAACAGGATTCTTTTCTCAGAATGAACAGTTTCTTTATCTATAAGACTGAGCACCTGCTACAAATCTTCTTGCTTCTTTGTGAACAGTTATGTTTTCATCATGTCATCCTCTTACAGATGAATCAAGGTCAATCAATGGTAGAGAACACAAAAAAGAGGTATTGACAAGGGTTAGCAGGAAAGAGTATTAAAAAAGACAGAGAAATGATGAATAGAGGAGAGAACAGCAAAAGCTAACAAAATAGCATTGGAAGCATGGCCACTACTGTGCCCTTTGGACACAGAGCTAAGACCACTGTAGTTTTGAGGCCATCTCTACTCTTTGATGGTGAGCTAAAGGAAGACATGGAGCAATTTTAGGCCGATTTCTGATGCTGGGACTAACTAATGATCTAAACAGAAGCTAAGGTGGTTTCTTAGCGAAAGTCAGTATCTTTGGGGTTTTTTTCCAAGGTGGCATAAGTCCTTTAACTGTGTCCAAAGTACATTTAATGTCTGAGTTACTTGTTTCTCCATTTTTTTTTTTTTTTTTTTACTTTCAGCAGCTCAATAATTTAGTTAGTGCAATCAGCAGTTTGGGAGATTAGGATCACAGAAGGTTTAATTGTGATTTACAGCAGGATTCAATGAGCTTGCAACTTAACAGAGACCTTACTACTGTCAATGCCTGCTGATTTTAATGTTAAATTCCTAGAAAACATAACATGGACAACTTTCCAGAGTGTCAGTGACAACAGTGAATGAATTCATTCAAGCCTCAGACAAATAGCTCCTAGTCCAGGTTTTGTGCTCCAGCCACAGTGCACTCGCCACTTATTTTATTTCAGTAGTTTTATAGAAGAGCCAACATCTTCGGGGCATTTACAAATTAGTATTGTAAAGAAATTCTACAGATATTGTGGAATTTGATTCTAGGTAAGGGAAAATTTGAGCAAATTTATATTACGCTGATTTTTTTCCTAAGCTTGTTTTTGTTTGGTTTAATGAGTTAGATGAATTTCCATATAATTTTATGACAATTTACACTGTAATAAGAATTAAAAATTGAAGCACATTTACATTTAATGACCCATTGAATATATAGCTGTTAATTTCTTAAGCCACAATCCTTCCTAGAGTAGGTGTGTACCAACTACTCTGTGCCTGGTTGGGAATCCAGTGATACAAAGCACAGCCAAAGGGTTTTGCCCCACAAAATTGTGTAAATTGACCTAATTTTTTCATCTATTCTTCAGGGAAGTAAGATCCAAACGGCAATAAAATTGCCATATCTCCATTCTCTGCATCAGACGGCTGTCATGTCCTAAAGAGCTGGAGTTTGAAACCTGCTGGTCTTTGCCATGTTTGTTATCATTCTTTTGCAGGGCAGCATGATGAGCTAGTTGGAGGACAGCTGTGCCTCCAGTATAAGAGACATCTGCTACAAAAAATGTCACTGCAACTGCTGAGCAGGAACTGCTGAGCTATGGTTTACAGTTATAGGTGTGCCTAGAAACAAGCTGGTTCTGAACCTCTCTTCAGTCTCCCCAGACATCCTTCGCATTGGGAGAAGCTTTTCTTACTTGTTGAGTCTACTCAGGCTGCATCCCAGACTCTTTTATCCACTGTCCTGCAGCTCTGTCATAGATTAAAGTTAACAGCACCCTCACAAACCATTTCTGATGATAGAGTAATTTTCCCTAAGTAAAGCTATTAAGGCTTTGGAACCTTTTGGATTTTGTAATTTTTTCTTGCACATGGATGTAGTGCCTTTTTATCATGTCTGAACCTCATTCCCACTGCTCACTGATATATTTTCAAGGTGGAATTAATTTTACAACCCTAAGTTAGGCAGAGAAGATCTTCTCTACTACTTCAAAAGTATTTTCTTCTTTACCTTGTCCACAAGCATACATTCAGGAAGAATGCGCCCCTAGAATCTTAAAATTTTGGCACAATTTTGTTGCTTAGTTTAGATTTGAATCCATTCTTCCAAATACTTTCTCTTCCTTTTTGCATTCTCTAACACTTGCCTCTACAGAGAGGCTTAACTAGCTAGCTGAGAAATGTATTAAAATTATCCATGACACTCATAAATGTATATGATACAATAACTCTCCCATTCTCCACAAAAGCCACCAACATGTTTTGTTTTCTTGGAGAATGATATTTTCTATGTGGCCCAATGACAGTTAGGCAAAAGATTTACATTTAAAAAGCCAAATATAAACATTGGAAAATGTGTACTTTGATTAGCTTTAAAATGTGTACTTTGTACATGTGTACAAATTAAAAATTTGTACAAATCAAAATTTGTACTCTTTAAAATGTGTATTTTGATTATCCAGTGTAACAAATACCAAATTTTTGGTGAAAAACATGACTTTCAGTCTCTATTGAAGTAGTATTCAAGTGCTATGCATGCCTGAAAAGCTTTTGCAAAACAGATTCTGTGAAGCTACTTAACACAAAGCTTCTGTTTGTCAGGGTTGTATGTGCCAGTCAGACTCATTCAGTCACTAGTTGTAAAGATTAATTAATATTTGCAGTCTTGGTCACACTACACATATAAATCTAACACGTGCTTTCAGGAAGAGAAGCAACACCTAACGGGTGCAGCTGTAGATACTGTGCAGGCACTAGACAATATGATTATTCAGAAAAGAGACATTCTTTAGAAGTAGTTGTGACCAGTATACTATGGCACTAATTCAGTTTTTTAAGATCCTGTTTATCTGCTATGCCCTATGAATGAGAAGTAGTGCCTGAGAGTTATAAAATGTGCTTCATATTGCATGCTGTTTGATTATTTTGGCTTTGCATTTTGAGAAGATTATTCACCAAGAAATGCATCTTACCAGCAAATCTTTTCAGGATCATTAAAGTACACATGAAAACTAACTTTGAAATTTATTCATTAACAATCTTATTTCAAAAGGAAATAAATAGCAATGATCATTTCAGCTGCTTATATCCCTGGAGACTTTGGATGCCAAAAAATAAGAGATTCGTTTATCAGTGTTATAATGCTCTTGGAACATAACACAGTCCTACAGAATTTTAACTCCAAAATCCCTTATTTTCCAGGTGTGGAGTGGGAAGAATAAAATCAAAAAAATTATAGTAGGTAAGATATTCATTTAGAATCAAGGAGATCAAAGTTCAAGTCCCACTGACTTTGATATTTAAATTAAATTGAAAGAATCCAACAGAAAAGTTAGTACTGGTAACAAATTTTTGCTGGGAGTTTTTGTATGCAAATCTGTACATCAAATAACTTCTCCAGTCTCTTGGGTTATTCCAGGGGCTGAGGGGCTCTCTTTTCTTTTTATCAAAAAATCTTTGGTTCATCGAGAAGCTGGATGGGAAGCCTTTCAGATTTCTCAAAAAGTTTCACTTCATTAAAAGAGGTTTCTTTCACAAATTTACATTGTAAATACCCAATTAGCCCAATTCAGGATTTGAGTTTTACATATCAATGTAGTCTTGTCTTTCATGACAGAAAGGTCTACTCCAGGTGCTATGAAATCCTAATTTCTTTAAAGAAAGAAAGATATTTCTCTATTTTGGTTGAAGAAAGGAAGAGTATGAAATGAGATATGCTAATTGTGATGAAAACTTCCATAGATCATCACAGCTAGGATATTAAAGACTTTTTCTTCAATCACTTAAACCAATTACATAGATATAACATTTCAAAAGCCTTTAAAATTTCTTTTCTGACTTGCCATTGTTTTCTACTTAAACTTCCTTGATCTACATTTGATGAGAAATCTGTTCCCTCCAATAAGAAATAATTACCTTTCCTCGTAAGCAAGGTGCTGTTGCTTATAAACATGGATTTTCTTGAGAGCAGTTGCAGGGATTATAAATTATCTGATGCTCATGAAAGCAATGATCTGTCTTGTAAATTGCCATCAAAACTGGAATTTGATGCCTGCTTTGTTAGAGCTGCTTAACGTCCATGTAAAACTAATGTAAGTATTAATTGCAAATTCTCTATACTTCAAGGAAACCAAAAAAGCTGCATACTAAATTTGACCAATGGTCTATTCTATCAATTTGCTGTTTTCTCTTTGCCATTTAACTGGTGTCAGATGCTATAATTACATTATAATCTGATTATAAGACAGTTTTTCCAACTCTGAATGTTTAACAAATGATTCTAAAGTAGAAAGATTTATATGCATAATAACATAATAACATATACTCCTAATTATATTATAGACATTTGTGTTTAGATTCAGTCAGTCCATCAATCCTGCTAAACACTTAGCATTACAGCATTGGTTCAACTGGTTATACTTAAGGGAAAAAAATAATAACCATATTTTAAATTACCCAACTTTCAGTTTTGTTGAAAATCAGCTTCTTGTCATTGTAGGAGATTTGAAGGATCTGAGCAAAAAGATTTCTTTGTATTGAAACGATGAAATAAATTTTTACTAGTAAAAGTAAGATACTCATGTATTAAAATGGGAAGCGCTACAGATTGTACATGGTGTCCAACTTATTAACTAAAGAATGTATCACTTGGTATAAAATACACTTGTCTTTAACAATGTCTAGACATGAAAGGCAATGAAACTACTGTTCTTTTTACAGTATAAAATTCCATAGAACAGTGGAGACAACATGGTTCTCTTGATATTTAAATCAAGCAGATGATGCACTTTTCATTTTTTTATCATTACATACAGAAGGTAGAAGTAGTGACATACTACAAAGGAGAACTTAGAAACATTGCCATATCATGTAAGGATGGTATTAGCAAAGGCCAGATTTAGTGACAGATGAAGCTTGGAAGGTACATGAAGGGCACTAAAGAGCTTCAACTGCTACATTAGTAGTGAAAATCTGAACAAGGAAAATGTGGACTCTGACGAATGAAGCAGGGGATTCAGTGGCAATGAATGCAGACAGGGTTGAAGTATTCAAAGCGTTCTTTGCCTTGATCTTTACCTATAAGATCTCTGCCATGGCCTCTAAAGAAATGGTTCCAAGAGAAGAACAAGCAGCAGTGAATGAGAGTCAAGTCCAGGATTGCTTGAGGTGGCTTGACCCATACAGTTCCATGGGACCTGACAGCCTGTAGATAAAGGCATGTCCTCACACAGTGTTGTGGGTTAAACTTGAGTTGATGGACAGATCTTTCAACCAGTAGTGCTTCTCAAAATTTACATATTTAAGCCCTGTGGAGACACAGGAAGTTCCCTTTTTGGTTGGAGCCTTCCCACAGGGAGAGGGGGGGAAACGGGCACTGGGCTCTGGCTCTTGGAGTGGCCCCGGGCCTCCTCTCCCCCAGCGCAGGGGCATGGGCCCTGGGTGGCTGCAGGAGAGCCCCTCAGAGCTGCAGGCAGCTGAGGAACAGCCACAATGGCTGCATGGCCGAGACCACCCGGAGCAGCTGCTGAGGACCCCGATGCCCCCCTTAACCCCCCCCACCACGTGGCCTGCGCAGACCCAGCAGAAGCTGATGGAAGTTTCTGCAACCAATCCAACCTACATCGAACTGCAAAACAACATCAATTAATGAGCAGCATAATGAGAGCAAGGCTTTCTCCATCATACAGCCTGAACAACAAAGACTACCCTGCAACATGGCGTCTTCAAGGCCAGAGAGAAAGTGAGTGAAGCTGAAGATGGCGGCGGGGAAAAGAGGGCGGAGTCGCGCTTTTCCACGCATAGCTTAAAACTGCTTTCTGCAGACCATGGTAAAAACTGTAATCTCACAAACTGCTTTTTTCTCTTTAATCCATTTAAAGACATGGGGGGGATGAGAATTCTATGTGCAGCCTGTGAGAGAAACAAAGGTGACCATGCCAGGTTACCCAGGAGCTGTGAGAGGTTGTGAGAGACTTTAAAAATTTCTGTGAAGAAGAGAGCTGTTGATTTCAGGCTAGAATTTGTCTATCCTTAAATAAGACCCCATGTGTGGTCCATGGTAACAGTGTGGAAGAGACTGATTTCTTTCCATGGAAGAGATGTATTTTTCACGGCAGCAGATTTTCTGGGCGGGGTTGTTGGCTGGGGCAGTTTGGAAACCACGAGAAGCAAAAGAGACCTCTGTTTCCTCAAATAGTAGAGAGACTTTTAAGAACTGTAAATGCTGACCAAGAATCATCCTTTGTTATCCTTTGTGTGAGCTGGGTAAGAGGGGGAGGGGCTGGAGAAAAAGGGGGTTTTGTTTTAATTTCTTATCTCTTTTTACTCTTAACTCTGTTAGTAATAAACTTTTTCATATTCTTTAAGTTTTGAGCCTGGTTTGCATTCCTCCAAAATCTCCTATCTCATGGAAGGTAAGAAATGCAAACTAAATCACTACACACAGCTACTCTCCATCATATCTGAAAAGTCATGGAGGCTGGGGAAGGACTCCAACAACTGGAGAAAGGCAAACGTTCAAAAATCCATCTCCGAAAAGGCCAGAAGTCAAACAGTCTAAAGGCCAGCCAGGCTCATCCTGTAACCCAGGAAAATTAGAGCAAATCCTCTTGGAGCACATTTCAGGGCACATGAAGGAGAAGACAGTGTTTGGGAACAGTCAGCATAACTTACTAAAAGGTATATCATGTCTAACCAACGTCAATGGCCCTGAGGTTTGGAAGACTGGGTTTTTGCATGAGGAGAGAGCGGTAGATATAATGTATAGGGCAAATTTTTTGACATGGTCTGCCACAAAATTCTTGTATCCAAACTGAGGTATCACAGTCTGTATGGTTAGATAAATACATGGGTAAAAAATAGTTATAATGATCAAGCTCCATGGTTAATAGGGCTCACTCAACCTTCAGGCTGATAAGTGGAGTACCACAGGGGTCCTTTTTTGGGATATGACTTTGTTAACGTCTTTATTAATGACTTGGAAGAAGCAATGATATACACTCTCAGTCAAGTTCGCAGCTGACATCAGACCGAGATGACCTAGTTTACTTGAGGCAGAGGGACCTAGACAAGTGGATGAATGAGGAACAGGAACCTTGTGAAATTCAGTAGAGTCAAATGCAAATTCCTTCACCCAGGGAGGAAGAACTGTTTACAAAGAGGGAAACTGAATGTGGAGAGTAGTAACTGAGGGTAAGTACAGGGTACTGAATGTGGGGAGCAGCTCTGAAGGAAAGGCTCTGGAGGTTTGGACAAAAAGAGCTGAGGATGAGCCAGCAGCACCCTGGTAGCAGAGTAAGACAACAGCAACCTGGACTATACGAGCAGGAAACCAAAGTGTCAGAGTCCCACATAACCTGGGTGCTTCTTCAGGGTCAGGGCACCTGCAAATCAGTCACTCAGGATCACAGTCATCATGGTGAGGGTTACCAGGGTCAGAAACTACCTAGTTATAGTTGGGTAGGTTCATGCTGACTAGAAAGTTCCAGGGTTAAGCCAAGAAGTCAGTCCAGAGGCTGACGTCTGAATCAACAGGTTCCGTAGGGGTCCATGCATGAGTTGAAGACTTGGCCTCCTACCTGTCTCACTGAAGAAAATGAGAAATCTTTTCCCTCTGAGGACAGTGAAAAAGTCAGCCCAGAGAAATTGTGAAGTCTCTCTCCATCCTGAGAGGTTTTCAAGACCCATCAGGATAAAGGCCTGAGCTGCCTGGTCTGATTTTTAAGCTGACCGCTGAGCAGGAGGTTGGATTAGATTTAATTTTTGTTTTCAAACCACTATCCTACATTTTTATTAAATTAAAGATTTTTGAATGCCTCACTGAGGATGACAATACACTTCTTTTTTCAAGAGAAGGGATGTACAAGAGGTGCTAAAACCATATCGCACATACAACAGACTCAAGTTTGTCACTCTCATGTGATATACCATATAAAATGCTGAATGATTTTAAAAGCCTCAGTAAGCAAGGATGACAAAACCAGAATCAGAAGGAAACAATATCTCAGAAACAGTTTGAAGCTTATTTTGAAGTGGACTTACAAATTTTATTTGTTCTGTTATGTCAGATCCAGAGCTGATCTGACTCAATTTAAGGTCTTTCATATCTTGTTCATTATTTGTCTGCTAAAGGTATTTTTTAACAACATCGTCATGACAGTTGTATAACTTCATGTTTTTGCCTTGCTCTTGTTCTACTCTGAACTGTTAAGTTCAAAGCTTTGGAGGCCTGTTGTGACTCTTCTCTCATATATTTTCTCCAGGCTGAAATACTGTATTACACAAGATATATAACTTAATTTTTGTTTTCCTTTAGGCGGCCAAAACTGCTCATCACCCACCAGATGTTCATATTACTTATTTAGTTTGGTACAGATTCTAATTTTGTAATTTGTCTGTGAACTTCTTAAAGCAGCAAAAAACTCTGGTAAATTAGTGTTAAAAGTCAGACTTCTATTTTAAAGGACCAATTTTTATTTTCAAATTTACTCATGTATACAGCATGAAAAAACATTCATGAACTTAATTATTTTGTGTGGACAATCAAGTGACTTTCTAGAGATTGCAGAGGACAAAGGCTATCTATAATTGGAACTATATTGAGGCAGTACAGAATTTTCCCATTTTGGAGTGAGCAACAGGAACTCCTGCTCTTCTAGACCTTTCCAATAGGCAAAATAAATGCTTCTGCTGTGATGTTTCCCAGGGAAGAGAAGGTTATCTTTTGTCATAGGGTAGCTACAGGCAACTTTGTGGGCTGGAATTTGACATCCTGATTACCTTCCTAAGAGTTCCTTACGTGGTCATTTGAAAGTAACACAGAAATAAACTACAGATTCTCATACGTAATATTAAGAATAAATGTGTGATCTATATACAAATTTCAAATGTATTCATGATGAAATACTTACTGTTAGAACTTGAAGAAAATTGGAAAAAAGTGATTAACATACATCATGAATGTGGTGATTAAGTATATGAAGGTCAGCTAATAAAAATATGGTATGCACCATATGTAAGACTTACATCTAGATTTCCATTCATACAGATATGCAAGTTGGATATTTTTATTTCTAATAAATACATTAGTTGATTATTAAGTGCACTTAGGAGCAATCATAGGAGGAACTTAATGCAAATTATGAGGGCAAAATGTTTTCATTCTCACTGTGTTACATCTTGAGTTATTATCAGCCCCAATTTGTTGTTTACAGAAAAACAAAGTAGATTTCTAAGAATTGTTGGCTGAATCATATATTACCAATCTAGTCTTTAGCAGACCATCTTTTAAGAAGAAATTAGTAAAAGTACTATTGACTCCCAAATTATTTTAATTTTGGTGCTTTGATTTCAGAGGTGACCAGTTGCAAAGAACACATTTTTTAAAATGGTAAATTCTCTTTTTTCCCTCAAGGTTAGGTTCAGTATGGCTACACTGAACATTCAAACCGACTAGCTGATTTTAAAAATTTTGGTTTGAGACGTTTATATGGTAAATTTCTCTGTCCACCTTCTGAGAAACTGTTAAACTTAGATTATGCATATTTATGCATCCATGCTAAGACACTGTATGAGGATCAAGTACGTATGAGATCTGAGGAATAGAGCTGTTTTCACTTCTAATCAGTACTATGAAAACAATAAAAGGGCATTCAATTCTTAATACAAGTTTTTATTAGAATGGAGATCTGAACAAACTGATTTTGTTTGAGAAAATGGGTACATGATAGTAAAATCAATGGCTCGAAAATACATATAGCTTTACTGTGGGAATCTTTCCTTACTACACTGATTTTTGTTCCTACTGCTTTGAGTGGCTTTCCAGATTGCAAGAACACTATTCTATCCTCCATTTGTCCATAAAAAATAGGTCTCACTTCTGTTAACACTGGTGGTTTGCTTTTTTCTTACTTCTATTTGACACAGAAATGCCTTAACCAAATTTTTTCCCCACAGGCTATCTCCTTCCTGTGAATCTCAGACTGCTTTTTCTCAGTATACTTAATCTAATTTAGCTATCAGTTCTCTCTAGGGAGGGCTCTTTTGCTCTTCTACTTTCTTCTTATTCTGATACACTATCCCCTTTTCCCCTTTGCATTGACTTTAGTGCCTGTCTGGAACTCACTTGGGTTTAGTTCATGACCGCTAGAGCAGATGTAGAAGAGATGGGAACATGCAGCTGGACACAAAGAGGCTAATCTTTCCAACAGCAGCCTGAAGCTGGATTTCAGTGTGAAATATCTTCTCTATCATCCTTACACGGCACACCAGATTTTTCTCACAGTGTGAATTTTTGATTGCTTTTAGCAAGGTATCACATCCCCACCTCTGTTCAAGTGATTGCACCTGAGCCTGAGCACAACAGCCAGGAGAGAACCAGCAGCCAGGCCTCCCCTCAGCTGTTCGCCTAAGTCTTTTTGACAAAATACTAGCCCCAAAAGGTTTTTCGTATTTTCCCTGATTTGGAGTAAGCAACTAATTGAAATGGATACCAGATTATACCTTGAATTTGAAACACTACATTTTGGTATGTGGGTATTTTTCTTTTTGATACACTCCAGCAACAGGAAAAGAAACACTGATCACAACTATTCCAGGATATAAATGGATTTCTTGAACATCTTGCATATACCTCATCTTTGTAGCTGCAAGAGAGCTGTCTTATGGCTGAGAGCAGCTGTCACATCCCTATTCTAATCTTTGTTATGTTGTGCAAAGGCGGGTTACATTAATGAATATCAGACAGCTGCAGAAACCTCAGCGGCATTTATGTGCTCCCAATTAACTGAACTCTTTTCTTCCCCCACTTCTGCTCTTCTTCCCCCACCCCACCCCAAGATCAAGTTTCATTCAGAAATTGACGGGGCACACTCTGATTGACTGTTCCTTTTCTTTCTCAGATGCAGGTAATCATTTCCCCTTTGTTTATTTTCTTTCTTTGGCTGTGGAGTCTTGACTCTTTTTTCATTCCTTCTGAAAGAAAATATATTTTTTTCAGTCTTAGAAAACTTTCGCTTTCAGCAAGTTTAATCCTCAGGGGTGAAGATGGGGGAAGCAACAAGCAATTAATTTTACAAAAATATTGTCTTTTCAAGAGCTAACTCAGGTACTTGCTCTTACATTATAAATCACAATTCTTAATATTTTTTACCTTTCATTTTGTTGTTATTGCCTTTCAGCTTAATACAGAACTAAGTCCAATAGGAACTGAAAGTAACATAACAGAAGGATGTTCTTTCAAGATGAGAGAAACTTCTGAGAGGAAGAACAAGTACAAGCACGTTTGAATTAAGCAGGAAGGTTGCAATAGGAACAAATAAGAATTTCAGATACTCTGAGAACCAGCCTGTGTCAAAGAAGGATGCTTGGATTTCCAATTTTAAGAAAGAATGATAGCTGTTATATAGGATTTTTGAATTATTTTATGACAGCTCTATAGCAAGAACTTATTTTTCAATTTTAGTCTGATATTCTCTGAAGGAAATAACCTGAACCATAGGACACAGTTGGTTGACTTCTTCACTCATCTGTCAGTCAGGAGAAACACCACAACATTCCGTCTTCTCATAGCTGGAATAAAAATGACAGTGATATCCCCTTTCTTGATCCTCTGTCTGGGAAATGAAACAGTGCTGCTGCTTGCCTGTAGCTAGTCAGATGAGAGAAACCAGTGATAAACACCTAACATGACATGTACATTTTTCACATATTTAGGGAAAAAGGTGTTTTGTATATGTTATATAAATATGCATTTAATATCCATGCTACTGCATACCTAAATTACAGTTTTGGAAGTGGTTGCTCTCTTAGTAATTTGATTATTTACACTTATGAGGTTTTTGATCCGTGCAAATTCAGGCAAATAACCTTGGCTTCTGTGGCACAAATCTTGGCAGTCCTATAAGTAGTTTTTCATTCAGCTTTCTATTGATTTCTGCTGGGAAGCAATGCTCTCCTTGCATGGTTGTCAGTGCAGGACAAAGCCTTAATATTTACTGTATTCCTGTGTGAACATACAGAGATGTAAGCTTGTGGAAACAGTCAGTGATAGGAATTACTGAGACAGTAAAAGCACCTACATTTTAAAGAATAGCTTTTTCTCATATAAAAGTTGAAGTCCTTTCTCTCCTTCCTTCCCACAGATGTTTTCAGCACGTATTTCAAAAGTCTGTACCTAATCATCACAAGAAGGATAACACCTAAATTTATTGAGAAATCTTTGGGGAAGAGGTGGATAATTTTTATTCTGTACAGTACTTATGAATTATTCTGTAAATCAAGTGTAATTAAATGAAACAATATTTAATATATTTTGTTAAACCAAAGCTATAGACACAATGAATCCTGCTGTTTACAGCCAGTCAGGCATAAAAATCTCTGTATATCTGTAAAGTGTCAGCAGGCTCTGAGACAATTCTGGGGTGTATGTTTTTGCATTTTCTAAAACTGAACCTTTCTGTTAGCTGACGACATTGTAACCTTTGTTTTAAGGTGCATGTCCTACTAACTTACTTGCTCTGCAATGTGCTCATAGTCAGAACAAGCCTTAACATCTGGAGTTATACACCAAAAATGCTCTGTTGGCCTACTTGGAGCTAGTTTAGGACGCCAAGGGAGCACAGCTGAATTTCCACAGCTGAGACTGGCACAGCAGGGTTGCTAATACAGCTATGTGCATTTTCCAGCTTTTCCACAGATTCGTTTTTGACTTGATGAAGGGGTTTTATAACTATAAATCATGAAAGACCAAGTTCATCCTCTGTCACTAGCAACAGTAAAATTATTTCAATATCAACATCTATGGGAAGTATTGCCATCTGGTTTACAGATTATGTGGACAGAAAAGTCTCTTTCGGATTTATAATCCATGAAGCTAAAGACAATAGAAGTTTTATAATGTAGAAACTCAGAGACTTGTAAGTTTTGCTGAGGGCAGTAGATCAGATGACACAAAATCTTTTTGACAGAGTTCAGCAATACTCAAAGAAAGCTGATTTTTGATTGTGGGGGCAAAATGACAGACTGTCCAATACCGACAAGGAGTTTTTGCTTTAAATTCTGAGTTGTTTTCAATTCCTCCTACTCTCTGTTGGTTTCCCTTGGTGTTGACAGGAAACATGCAGGAACCAACTGATTTTATTACGCACAAGCTATTCCCTTGCCTGAAAGGCAGTTGCAGGGATATAAATGCTCCATTTGTTAAGCAGATGGATCTCTAAATTCATTTTAGATATTAGCAGTTGCTAATTTGATGGAACGAGGAGAAAAGAAGAAAAATACCACAACATTTAACATCACGCACACGTTTCGGCATGTATTATTCTTCCCATGTTTTGTCTGGAAAAAAAAAAGACACCCTCCCAAAAAGGTGGGAGTGGTGCGGATGGAGATCTATCTATGAATTGTAAATGGATGCTGCTTATGCACTCTCTGCCAGTCATTCTCTTTAGCGCTGGTGCTTTGAAAGACACCACAAGTCCTAGATCCTAGGTGCCTGGCATCCCAGAGACGACAGATGAAAAAATGTAACAGATCTGCAGGTGGGTGGGCCTTTCAAACAGGGAGACACACTGCAATTATACCTTGTTAAATTATCTATCTTTGTGTTTGTGAATAATCTAAATTAATCTAGTTGCTTCTTCTCTAGATTTGTCAAGATTTTAATAATGTGTCTTGAATATATATTCTATTTTTGAGTGAGCACCTGCAACATGTTTTCATTTTCAAAGATCCAAAAGTTTTCTTATTATGGCTAGCTTTGTGTCCATAGAAAAAAAGGAAAGAATGAGCTTTCCACACCCAAAAAAGAATCTCAATTTTTTTTCTCTAATCCATTATTTCTCTGTTAGTTCAATTTCAAAGTTAATAGGTGAGATATAACAATACTTCATTTCCAGAGTCTGGTGAAAGTATAATTAAAATATTATTGCAGCTTTAAGCAGAAGCATATTTGAACGTAAGAAAAATTGCTGGATGAAGAGGCTCCCCCATTTTTGAGAATCTGAAATTTAACTTAATCATTGATGGTACATCTGGCTAAACAAAACAGAAAACAGCTACCTAGGCTGAATTTTCCTGATTAAGGCAATATTTTTAATACACAGCTTTACTTCTGAAAAATAAAAAAACCTCAAACTGGAAAGGTATTTAAAGCAAAAATCGATCTTGACTTCTGATAAAAATTTGGATTTTTAAGCTATAACAAATTTCTATATCATGGCATTACAGAGAGAGATAAGATAGATACTTAAATCTCTTGGCACCCACCGAGTCAACAAATATAACTAACAAAACTAACGTAAGTCAAAAACTGTAAAACATTTTTGTCTACTGGAGTTTTTTCACTGCTGATAATTTAATTTATACTTCAAAGCCTACCTCAAATGAAAAAAAAACCCCGTAATCTACAGTTGTTAGAACTCCATATGACAACATGTCTCAATCCAGCCACTAGTTAAGGGTTGCTTTTATCTTGTCATCATCACGATTTCATACAGTGATTATGAAAGAAAGAAAATAATCTCTGTCACTAGTAAATGGTCTGAGAATGATGTCTGGTTACAGAAGTAGATTCCCTCTGTCTCTTGTGAAGAGGAGGGTGATGCTTTGGTGACAGCTGAGACCTTTTGGATTTCTGATTAAGTTTTTCCATTGATTACTACACTAATACTGTGCCTGAAGGAAGGAACCTTTTTAGTTTCTTATAATTTTCAACCCAACATCAACTTTTGATTGTGTATACGAATGCCTATACAGTTGAATGTGATGGCAGGCAAAAAATATAGACACAGCCTGAGCTGTAAGAAGAGTTGTATTCCTTGTGTATTAATATGCAAATGTAGTTCCAAACCTAAATTTAAAAAAAAAATCCCCTTGCCTTATCTCAGTTTTTGTTGCTCCTTTCTACTTTATGTGTAATTTCATTACTTTATGTTAATTTTTTTAATTGGGTTATTGCAATGTAACTATCATTATGCCCCCATTCCTAATTGTCAGAAGTGCATATGATGTCTTCCTTTAATATGTGTTATTGCTGTATTATGTCAGGTATGTCAGGATTTGATTCATGCAGTGAATTCATAGCTAGATAACTTACTGAGTCATAGGCCGTAGTTGTCATTTTCCATGGGGACAGAAAATATTGTCTGTCACCCAACACAAAATTCTGGTAGGCTTCCGCAGTTCTTATTTCTTCTTGCTCTGTTTGCTGACGCAAATGTTGTCTTCTTTGTCCACATGTTCCTGTCCGGAGTTTGGTTCAGTTTGAGACAGAAACTTCAAGCAACTTTTACTACTGAGTATACTTTACTTTCCATCCTCTGACCTGCTTAAAAACATCTCCTCAACATAACCTCTTCATACAGCTTTTGGCTCCTCTTTTAATCACTTCTAGTTTCTCACCTACACATTTATTTTCATAAAAAACTAAACTTATTAAGAATAATAATGAAAACATAACTCACCTCATAATTTCTCACTTCCATTTGTCACTTCTTCACTTAATTGTTCTTCCCCTTTTTTTCCTCTGCATATTTATATATCTGTTATTTTTAACTAGTATTTTCATCAAATTTGAAAGTGAAAAATATAGATCTTCATTATTTTATCTGTCATTAATCTCCATAATCTACAATTTATAAATTTTGCATAATTTTCACAGTGTTGGAATTTGTTACCTTCAAATCACTTCTCCTGTCTAGAGTATCACGATACACTACAGTCATAAGAAAAGTTTTGACTCTTGGGACCTGCCGTTTGCCTTTCATAACCCCTCTCACAAACCTCTAAAACCTGTTCCCATGCTTCTCACTTCATTTTCATGCAAAGTATCTTCACACCTGTAGATCCTAGTGCTTATCTCTCTACTTTTCAGTTATGTTCTCTACTTTCCTCCCCCAGATTCTTTTTGCTGAAGGTACTCGTTTCTGAGTTCTTTTGACTGTGCTTTACTTAAATTTAGTTTTGCAGTTTGGGTTCAACTTAAACTGTTTATTTACACTTGAGAAGTTTATAGCTATAGCATATTTCTGGGTTTTAGCAACTATTTGCCTGCAATCTGAAACAATCCTCAAACACATCTCATCCTACAGCTGGCCACCAAATTAAACAACAAATCATGACTGGGCATGAAATGAGCTGAGATATTGTCATTTCTGCAATTAGTGGTAGGAGGAGTATGTAAGTTTAAATATCATTATTGCCACTTGAGAAGTGCTGGTGTTTCAGAATAAAACACACTTTATTCTGTCTAGACGCACCTTAAACAGTAAACATAATACATTTCTGTCATCTCTCAGTGCCATCTTCTCTGAACGATACAATTCTAGATTTCTTAGTCCATGTCAATTGTTCTTTCCATTTATCATCCCACTTGTCATATGCTGAATTTTCTCCATCCTACCCAACTGACAGTAGCTATACAAAATGGATTTTTCTTACTGGCTGCCAAAGCATTCCATACAGCAAGGGCAATTTCTGCAACTATAGAGATCACAGAGGATTTTGTGCCTCAGCAACAGTAGATGTTTCTTCACTTAAAGATAACCTTATGAGCACATATCTTTAGAAAATGTTTTTGTGTGATGTAGCAAGCTTATTAGTGGCATTACAGCTGCAAGCACAGAACTCCATGTAGGCTATTCTGTCGTTTCACTTTAACTCTAGTTGAGATGTACCTCCTATATTACTAGATTTATACCGAAAGAGTAGAAGGTTGTTGTTAACAACTAGTATTTCTAAATTATTTTCTTAGAATCAAATCTGATTTGTCTGAGTTTAATGGTTTTTCCTCAGGTTTAAGATCTATGTTTTTCTTTCATTCGGTTGGATGTTACCACAACTGAGCATTTGGAAACATGACTGAAAGATCTGTTTTAAATTGACTTTTCACAATTTACTGTCACTTTTGAATTTACTTAATGTTTTTCAAAAGAACAATGCCAAAATGAGCTCAAATTTCAAAGCATCCACTTTTCCACCAAGACAATCAAATAGCAAAGCATGTCAAAATAGGTTCAGAAAATGAATAATAGCAAGGTGTGAACAACAGTACACTCCTGACAATATTCAATCTGTTCTTTACAAAAATAAGGTATCCTTAAATCAAAGAAAGTGTTAGCTTTAAAATGTGTTTTCTTTTTCTTCAGAAATAAACATTGCTATACAATACATATAAGCAAAGATCAAAGCAACTTGGAAGCATTTAAACAATACATGCTACACATAGAATTTTAGAAACAATGGTTTACAATAGCTGTTATTTTTTTCTGAACTCATCCAGTATCATGTGATATTTTACTTACTTTTCCATCTGTCACTGAATGGAATGACTGTATCTGATGTGTGATATGACACTTAGCAAACCTGTCAATGCAACACGTGATTCAATACCATAACTTCAGCTATTAGTTGTTCTGTCAAAAATATCCTATAGTTAAATTACTTAAAGATTCTAATGAATGTTACAGAACCCTGTTTGTCCTGAAGTAGAATTGATTCATGCTTTCTGTAAAGCGATAAGTTGAAAACCAACAGAAACTAGGTTTTCTCAAAATGCTATTTTGCTTAAAAAATATTAAAAATTAAAAAAAAAAAAAGCCCAAAATTATTGGGTGAAAGGTTGCAACAGAAATTTTTTTAGCAAATCCCTCTCTTTTCAGCAAGGACTTTATCAACAAGGACTTAGGAAGTGATCTCTAAAATGACAGACTCATAATTGTATTTTTCTTAGAAAAAGGGAAGTAAAACTGTGATAAGGAAAGAGACAGTAATGGAAAACAATAAATAAAGTGTACTGAGAGAATTCAACACAGCAAGAGGAAAAAGATGTCCCTCATCCTTTCGAGTTCTTTGATATTGTGATGTTTTGCAAGTGCTTTTTCAAGTACTTTTACTTTCTAAAAGTACTGAAACTGTCTCTTACCAAAACAAAAGTATAATAGAGGACTATAAAGTCACAAATTGTTTGTGAAATGTGAAGAAAGAATGATAATTTGTTATTTCTCACAGATTGAAAATGAGGGAGATTTCCATGAAATTATCAGACAGCTGGTGTGAAACATTAAGAAGAAATATATATTTATTTATTTAGTTATTTATTTACTTCCTTATGTATTTATTTTTCCTGATCCACAGCTCAGCTGTGGTACTCACTGATTAGGTCACAGCTCTTAAGATCTAAGCAATGGAAGTAAGCATCATTAACCCAAGGTTGTGGACATCCCTAAAACTCATACATATGGCAGTTGTGAGTATACATGATGGGAAATATCATTAGAGATTCCAGAACATCTCAATATTTCTTCTTCACCAACAATTTGGGGTTAATGTCAGACACAGAATATGGAACAAAATTGGATTTCTAGTTGGGCACTGTCTGCCTGATTTACGTTCTTATCTTACTATCCAAACCATTGAAAGACAGATATTTTTGAAATATTTACATATATATTACAGAGTAAATACTAACTTGCAAATGAAATACTATAGAACATTTTTTTAACTATGTAACTTATCTCTGCTGTTTTGTCTACTTTTTAAGAATTGTGTTGCTTAAAACACGGATTTGTGAAATGCACATTAACTTTTTGAAATCTGTTTGATTTGGATATAATCTGAGAATAAAACATCTAAATTCAAGGTGGTTTAATCTAATATAGAAACCCGTCCTGTACCATTAGTGTTTGATATCTTCCTGCTGAGAGTCCAGAAATGATTTGATAGAATTTCATTTTTGCTTTTATCCATTTTCATCATTTTTCTCTTTCCTGCTTTGTAGCAAGTAAGATCTGTGAAAGAGAAATAGGACAAGGGTTAGTTTTACTTGTTGCCTGTGCCTGTGGATGTGAATAAATGGTTATATCTAGTCTCAGGAGAACTGGTAATATTTGCAGGACACAACTCAATTACCTGTGGCTCAGTGGTGAAGGTTTTATTTTGATCCAGCAAAGCTAGAAACTAATTCTAAACCTCTAAGTAGTCCACTAGAACTTCTCAGGAACATGTCAGACAAGAGGATTCATTTTTAGAAAAGTCTGCAGTTTTCAGTGTTTTAGGTGTCTTTCTCTTCTATCTTCTCTACTTTCAAAGATTTCACTTGTCTTTCTCCTACTGTTTCCCTTAGTCTTACCCAACATGCTTCCTCATGCAAAATAAGCAATTCTCTGTAGAATTGTCTTGTAAAGTATACCTTCTATACCAAAACCAAAGTAGTTTCGCCAGTATACATTGCCAGCCCCCAAGTATAAAGTATACTAATATTTTTATTTAGAAAGGTATAAATAGATGCTAACCACCTTGAAGCTTTCTTTTGCGACATTTTACAGAGAAAAGGCTGCATTACATGAAACAAAGTCATGGCAATTTCTGTGAGAACTTTTTATTTTTAATACATCTAACTCAAATTTCATGTTTTGAACTTCTGTCTCCTGTACATTTACATGAAATGAAAACATTTTTAAAATAGATCAACTATACTATCAGGAAAGCAGATACGTAAATATTGGAGCCCCCTTGATGTGTTAACATTTTTATTCATTCTTCCTTTTATCACTATAAAATGTTGCGTATTTAATGCATAAAGTGCGCTGTTAAATCAGAACACCAGCAATTGTTATAGCAAGTTTTAACATGTTCTTTGCCTGCTGTTTAATTTCTTGATTTTGTTTGATTTTTTTCACAAAATAATTAGCCTACTAATCATCTAATTACTGTCAAGGCATGCGTTGTACAGATCTTCACCACTATGTAAACACTGTGTTAATGAACACTGTTATATTTAAGATGTTTTCAATCTAACCTACTGAAAGAAAAATTTTCTTGAGATTTGTAATTTCCTTTAAAAATCTGTGATTAATTTGCCTGCGTCCATATTTCTACAAAATATTTGCTGGAGCACAGTTCTCACTGAAACTAATATTTTCTTCTAAATTGAAACAGAGATTTGGAATTTTATGAACAGTCGTTTGCAGCCCAGGATCTGGGCAGCCTTTCCACACAATATTTTTGTATAGTCAAATCAGTGTATTTCCCTTCAATTTTCTTAAGTTGGGATCAATATATAAGAGAAAATCTCTTATAATTGTGTATAATAGCTAGAACTATAATTCCTTTTTTTCGCTGAAAGGCTCATTTATTTATACATTTATCAGAGAAGCAATTAACTTGTACACTAATTTTTTGTTTCAGTAATTTTTTATTAGTGTACTGTTTGTCTTCTGAAATATTTCTGTTTTTCTTCTTGTGACATTTCTTTTCCAAGAGCTATTTGCAAATAAATTTTTTCTTCCCTTTATTTGCTTTTAAATATTAGGGAAACACATTTTTGCAAATTTGTGTTAGATATAAACCACATGTACCAATGGCTGAGAATATGCAGTATATGATAAATCCTACCAAACAGAGTTCCTCTTGAAAACTAAGATTTCTAGATGTCTTTGACAGTTATTTTTGGGGGAAACCAAAATAAAACAAAGAAAAGCCAAACCCCCAAACCAAAGCCCATTAAAAAACTCCCAAATCCGAAATGAAAAAGTGCAATTCAAGGCTCAGTTCCCACCAGTTCAAGTGGGAAGAGGACTGGTAAATGCAAAAAAAGAATGCCTGGCCCTAAAGAGGTGATAGGAATTCTTCAATTCATTTGTGCTCTCTTGATAGATGGAAGGGTGAGATCAAAGGTCCCCTGGAAAACTTCAGCCATTTCTCCTCAGTTGGATCAGAAGTGTCAGGAGTAGATTTGTGTGTGAGAGAAAGTGATTAACAGAAAATCCTGGAAGTAAGCAAATGCATACATCAAATTATATTACATAAAAAGATGCGTATACATAAAGTACTTGGAATATATGGTATTTCTAAACTTCCATATTTCTGCCTCCTCTTCTGTTACCTTTCTAAATCAGAAAATCCACTTCCTTACTGCTCAATATTATATTTAAATTGGATTTATTATTTTATTTTAATTGATTCATTATATAATTCTGAAAATAAATATTGGACTTGTTGAGAAAAATATTTTACAAATGTAATTATGCTTATTTTGCAGTAAAGAAAAAAATCACAGTATTGTAGTCAGTTTTATATGTCTATTATTTCTTTCTGTTAGTGAAAGTTATTTCACTTTATGATGAACTGCGTAACTACTAACAGAAAAAATGACATCAAAATTTCTGTAAAAGGAAATGTTCAAAAGTTTTTATAAAAATTATGAAGTATTATAAAGAAGGTTATATTTTGCTCAGCATAAAAAGAAATCCAATAATTTCTGCAGAAAACCCAATATAATTTCCTAACTGGACATCTTTGACATAATGTCAGCATTCAAAATGGACATATAATAACAATTATGTATAATAAATATGTATAATAATAATTCTATAATCTGCACAGTACTAATTATTTTTTAGATGGCTTTGCCTGGTATTGATTGCTGCGCATATTTCTCAACAGATAAAAGTGATTTAAAAGGATAATTCCTGATTAGGCCTGTGAAATATTTGTCTTTACACTTATTACCCTGGTTCTTATAATTAAATGACATGATGTTAAATTTGCATGCAAACTTACATCAATAGAAAGCATAAAATAGGTATTTACAGAATGCAGCTCTATATTCACGGCTGCGATATGAAGATAACAAAGGACATAGGATCCTGATGAATCCTCTTTAGTGCAGTCACTGCAGATTTGGGGTCTGGGCAGGCAAAACTGTGTACTTTTGGGTTTTTGTTTTTTGGGGGGTTTTTTTGTTCTGGTTTTGTTTTCTGGGTTTGTTTTGTTTTGTTTTTTTTTTGGTTGGTTGGTTTTTTTTTAATTTTTATTTTTATTGCATGCTTATATTATGGAATGACAAATGGAGGGAGCTCTTTTGCCCATCTAGATTGATGACTTTCAAAGAGAACACAATCAGAGGCTTAGTTTCCTTGAGGGTCATAGAATAGCAGGATAGTTCAAGGGGCTCTGCTGTACTTTTTCCAGACCCCAAGTAAAAGATAGGTATAGAAGATTTATTATAGTAGCTAAGTAACTAATTATAATCATGTCTAAACACCATTTGTCAATGGGTTAATAAAATTTTGAGCAGAGCTACTCAGTTCTCTTATGCTACTCTTGTAGCCTAAACAATTTGGCCCTTTTGTTCCTATATTCCTGTCTTGGGTTCAATAAGGATTCTTGTCACCATGGTATTCTTATTCTTTTCCCAGAAATGAAGCGGAAGTGTTTCTGAATTAGGAAAAAATCAAGTAGCAAAACAAACAAATATACATTCTGGCATATGAAAGGAGAATCTAGCAGAAGAGACAGAGAGAGAAAACTTAGTTCTCCTCTATTGTGTTGTGATAATATAATGTTTTTATACATTTACAATTTTTTTTTCCAAAATGGTTAGATTGATCACAAATCATGCCGTAACTGATGATAATGTAAGTAAATTTTCCAATTTTTCTATTTAGCATGTTTCCTTCCTTCTCATTTTTCAACTTTGATATAAACTTTGATGAAATGAATGAACAACTTCTGAATAGAACAGCCTGGCTTTGTGTTGCTTGCCACAAGAATACAGGAATGCTTATGTCAACACCTCAAAATGTTTACTCAGTGAAGACTGAGACTCTGCATCAGAGTGGAGTCTAAGTGTTCTATTCATTTTCTGATTTGCTCCTACACAGGAACAGGGGGGCATTTCCAATTCTGACCTAAAGGAAGATAATAGCATAATTAAAAACCACTATACACCTTTTATTATACCACCTAAATTAATTGTGGCCACCTGGTGCTTGTCAGATTCAGCAGCAGAGCAGGTTCTTCTAGAAAACAATACCCAGAGACTGTTAGAAGAGACAGTAGGACAGAGTGGAATGCCTTTCTTAAAAATTTCTCGTCTGATTGCTGAAATCATGCATTATTATAGTGAGCTAGGATTAAACTGGTCCTGGTTTGAATGACTGCAGTAGTTTTTATGCTATAGTACTACCAGGAAAAACCCCTATTCCTTTATCTATAATCAGTGGAGAAAAATAGGTATGATTCCTGTCGTGCTTTAGTGTTTCACCCTGAAACTCTTGGTTTCTGTCATAGAATAAACTTGGAACTGTATGTGTTCATTTAAAGCGAAGACACAGATTTCACAGAAACAAATTAGTCCATGTGCACTCTATAAAGCATATACAGAGAATTCAGCATATTCTGAACATATCACATTTGATACATCTTCTATGATGACCTGTACAAGGTATGAGCTAAGCTCAGCATTCCTGCACAGATTGCTGGTGTTTTGCAGCTCATCTGATACATCCTAGACATGTTAATCTCTTGTATAGTCATCATATTAATAATGTAATTAGGACAAGAAATGTATAAATACCAGCCAAATTCAAATGTCTTCCAGATCCGTCCAGTCAAGATTTCTTTGTTTTTTTAAAGAAAAACATGCTGATGTTAGAATATTGTAATCTTATTACTATTATAGTTCTAATGTCAACCACAGCTACACATGATCCTGACCACACATCCTTGTATGTCACAGTTTCTTAGATAGCAAAAAATATACATTATCCTCAGTTTTGGAATTAAAAATATGACTAAGTCAAGGGAATATGGATTAAGAAAAATTGAGGTTCTCCTTGATGTCTCTATTTGCTTTTATATCAGTGTATCCGTAAATTTAACAAAATATGCAAACTCAGACCCAAGAAAGAATTATAATTTGGCCATTGTGATGGTCTTTTTAGTGCAAAACCTTCTATATTTTTCAGAGGAAGTGAGAAAGAAAACACAAAGTAGTTATTTCCCTTTCTAATAATTCTCCAAAGCTCTGAAAGATTCAGATAAAAGGTTCTATTTTATTTCTGTATTTATTTCTGGACTTGGAGAAGGCACTTGTCATAGCCTTGGACATTGATCAGAAAGAGCTAAGAAAAGTTGACATCATGGGGAAATTAAATTGCTTGCCATTTCTTGACAGAAGGTGACATGCAAGCGAATACATTTCTTCCAGTTTACTGGATGAAATTTGTCTGGACATTGTAAGGATCCAGCTCACAAGGAAAGTCCAAATTCAAGCTGCTTAAGTGAAAATAAAAAGCTGGAGGTAAGCCATATGATTTATTTTTAGATGTTCTGTGTTGCCATATAAGTATTTTCCATCAGCTGATTGTATTCAACTGAGATGGTTTGCACTGAATCTTTTGTAACATAGGACAAAATGCGTTCAGATGTTGAGGTTGTGGACACTTGACACAATATTCAGGAGATCTTACTAATTTTCATTACTACTCATGAACTCTGTAATGTTTAGTGATGTTTTGTCCTCTGACCCTAAACTGCTATGACTGAAAAACAGAAAGGTTACAATGAATCTGTTTGGTTGCATAAATTAGATAGTTATATGATTATTCTCCTTGGAAAGTAGAGGGTAAGAGTTATGTCCTTCCATAGGAAAGAACATAGAAGGTATGTGTGTCAAGTCCTTTGTTTTCCAGTGCCTATCATGCCTTTATCTTCACTCTAAATAGTATTTTTAAAGGGAGCATTAAAGTTGGAAGGATAGTAAGAAACCAAGGGTTCACAAAGAGTTCCTTCTCCATCTGGTTCTGAAAGAAGAAATTAAATTCTACAGAAATATCTGACATGTGCAGTGAATACTCACTTTTTCTAGCGTTACATAATACTAAGTATTCATCTTGTGATTTGCCTGAGGAGAATTTGAGATTTTACGCCAATTTACTTTAGAAATTGTATCCATGTGTTCATTCTAGGCTCTTAGTGTTTTATCTTCAGATTTTACCCAGAATTTCTGAACATAATTGAGCAAACACACAATAGAATCAAAAATCTGTCTTGCTCTCCTGACCAGAAAGGGTCACCTTTCTTAGAAGTGAGAGAGTCCCTTTCCCCCAGCCCCTGGCAATGACATAATATGATACTAAATAACACAATGTCTTGTACGTGCCCCCCACTGCAGATCTGGGCTGGAACCAGGACAGATATCATAGGTCCATACTGTGTTTTCCCTCCTTCCATAGCTCCATGAGTTTTTCCCATTTGAAAATTAATTCAGCATACTTTTCAGAATACCATGTGACTGAAATATAATTGATACATCTTTTTAACCAAGTTAACAAGAAGCAGAAAGTTATACCATGTCAAGTGAGCAACCTGCTTCATGAAGTAAAACATTCACTTAAATTTTTATATTATAAGCTAGCAGCTTTTGCTCAGTTACATGCCTCAGCTGACTTAGATGTAAATTGTTATGCTTTAATAACTGGCTGACTGCCATCTATGTTAAGAAATATACCACCATTATACTTAACATTCATTTCAGGGGAAGTACTTGTGCATACTAGATGCTATCAGCCTTAGAATAACTCATTCTTAGTAAATCTGAATAGTAATTACACTCTGAATACTTTTGTGAAAACCAAGATAGTGCGATTGAGACTGGGACAACCATCAGCAAATGTTGTCAACACCCAATATAGGCAAGACATAATTCAGTCTTTATTAAGGTGACTATGTATCATATGAGATTAAAAAAAAAATCTGATGCAAGAATAAATGTGAAATGAATGAACATTTGCTTGCTTCAGTATTTACAGAGAATGTCTACTAAAGGGACTTTTTTAAGCTGATGTCTCAGCAAATGACTTTTTGCTTGCTAAATTCTTCCCCTGTAGAATCAAAGTGCAAGAGCATGCATAGTCTTAATTCCAATTCACCTATGCACAATACTAGTTCCAGTTCACTTTCACTGAAAGTGAATATGTAAGAGAATATGTAAGGAAATATTTGTAGGCGTGTGACACTGCAGGGGTTGCTGTCTCAAAACATTTCAGATGCATGCATGTGGGGGAAGTGGAAGTTCGGGACTTGCCCTGGTGAGGTGATGTGGTGCCCTCTACATCCCACTCCCAGAGCCAGTATCCCAACCTGGCCATGTGTCTTGGTTTGAAACAAGTTTAGGGGGAAACTCTTTGGAAGGAACGTCTCCTCCTCAGAAGACAGGATTCAGCACTCCCTCCCCCACCAATAGAAAAGGAATTTCTTGGATGAAGGTTAAAGAAACTACGTATTTAACAAGCAGAGTGCCAGCAAGGCAAATAAAAAAAGATGAGTAATGTTAGATAATAAGCCTCCTCATTGTGGAAAAAGCTGTTGGATTTAGAGTTCCCTCTGTAGCTGGCTCGGCCCCTCTCAAGGCCCAAGGCCGGGATGCGGCGTCCCTGCAGCCTCCCCGCCGGTCCACGGGGTCCGATGATCTGGTTCTCAGATCACAGCTCGGCCAAACAGTCCCAGAAGAAGAAGAAGAAGTTCCGGAGGATTTTGGTATGCAGTCCTGGGAAAATTTCTTGCCTCATTTAACGGGCTGGCTAAAAGCAGGAAGGTGCTCCCTCAGCTCTGCAGTGGTGAGAACGTGGGGGAGTGTGTGTGAGTCCTTGAACACAAACCGCCCTGGAGAATTCACTCGGCTTCTCTCCCCACTCTTTTGGACCCAGTTAAAGCTGTGGGACCCATTTCTGGGCAATAGGCAGATGACAGGCAAATACAATATTATCATAAAATCACCCCAAGACACAGTGGCTGCCAATCCCTAGCACAGCAAAGTCAATGTCCCATACCTGCCCCTGGAGCCTCCAACCCAGGTCCTGAGTGGTCAAATGACCTGAAGTCCCACCTGGGTGAAGGCCAAGGGGTATTTCAAGCAGAACATGCAACAACCACATGTATTGACTCTACCCTCCCTTGGAATTTCTATCAGATGAACAGCTCTGGAACCAGGAATGGTAGTAATGTTTGTTCTTTTCTGTATCTTTCTTTCTCTTTCCTCTTCTTTTAATTCCCCCTTCTTGGAATTTTTGAGTAACTTCAAATCAAAGGGCTTAGAGTTTGCTGAGTTGAATGGGCTAAGTTAATGCTTTGAGAAATGTTTTATGTTGATTGAATGCTGCTCTGAACTTTTTGCCACAGTTCTCTAATTTTCTGAAGTTTCCAGTAAAGTTTTTTGTTGTTTTGACCCCTTGAGAATATCTTGTTGGTATTTCTGCCATGTGTCTAACTCAGAGTACATGAACAATCATAAGTCCTTTTAAGTGTGTAGTTGAGTGATGTTTTGGGGCCTAACAGTCGGAAAGACTCATGTTCTCCTGCAGTTCATTCTTATCTGCAATCTGCAAGGACACTTGCTGCACCAAATTAAGTGGAAATCTTATTTAAAACATCTAATCCACAACAGTGCTGTATAACCTATGCCAGCCACTATCACAGTAAAAAAAGTATTTTCTGATGTTCACACGAAACTCCTGTGCTGTGTATTGACCCCCACGTCAGTACTGACCCCTGAAATACACCACTAGTTACTGGTCTAGTTACTGCACTAGATGATGGCAGTGATCATCTGGTTCCTCTGGGTGCAACTGTTCAGTCCCTTTTTAATCCACTTCACTATCGCTTCACTTCCACCTCATAGTTCAATAGCTTACCTGTGATAAACTTATGGTATATTCAGCTTGTTCTTTAAATGTTCTTAAATATTTATATAACCTGGGATCTGTCTGCTGTGAAAACATATAGGTAAACACATAAGCAAGAAAGCATTGTGGGAGGTTCATCTGTGGTCTCTGTCTCCTTGCTCTATTGCTTCATTTAAGCTCAGGCACTTGCTCTATGTGTGCACCCCTTCCCAGCACCCGCTGTCCCTGACCCAGCATCACTGACTTGGCTTCATGGACTCCTTGGGTCCTGGCCTGATCTCAGACTAGCATTCTCACTATGGACATGATAAATGTCATCTGACTTACTGGTCCCTGACTCTTCTCTTTGTAAACACTTCTCTTTAGCAGCGACTTTCAAGATTTGCAAAGGTATCGTAAACAAAATCATATTCTGCACGTGAGAGAGAATTCATGATGCACTGGGATTGTGTCCTTTAACAAATATTGGCTAGATGTTTGAGCAGTCAAGTACTGCTTTTACAGTTCTCTACGGAAAAAATCCCAGCAAAGTGGCTATTCATGAAACAGGCCAATATTTCCAAACATTCAGGTGTCTAATTCAATTGGTCAGGTTTTTGAAAAGTGTAGGTGAAATGATATCAAGCACTGTCCCAGCATATAACCACACAGTACTATGACAGATCTGAAATCCAGATCTTTTATTAAGGTGTCAATTAAAGTATAATGCCTGCTTTGTTTGAGTCAGCAGCAAATATTTTCTGCCTGGCACTAAAGTCATATTGCCCTTCTCAATCGAAAGTTACGCAGGAACACTACTTGATAAAAGAGAATCTACCTGGCATTTGATTCTCAGGAAGAAGCAGCTGTTGTAAGAATGAATATTCTACCTAAGGTACTAGAAGGTCATTGTGATTTCCTCCATTTTATTAAGGGAAAAGCCTGAAGCAGAAAACGACAAATAGTTTCCTCAAGGTTATCTGGCAGTTGCAGATCTACAAATAAGCTTAAGCCTTCTTAATCTTAGAAAAGGTGAAGAAGACAAGATTGCTTTCCTCACAGAATGTCTTGCACCTTCATTGGAACTATTTCTGAAATAAATTAGAAAAAAAGAGTATTTGTTAGAAATTAGGTAGTAATTTCCCCCCTGCCAACCCAAATATTCTTTATATTTCTGAGTACTCAGTAATTAATTTTTTCTTTTTTTTTATTCTCTCTCAGGCATTCCTTTCTGGAAAAATAATTTTACACAATGTTTGCTATATTTAAAATATTTTTCAATTTGACGTGATAGCTGTAAGGGCAATAGGTTGCACTTGTGACATTTTCATAAAAAACTCTTCTTGTTTATATAGACAAATACAGTGAAAGTGTCTAATAGAGGCTTATTTTTTTATCACTTCTCTTGTATTTAGAAGCTCAAATTATAGTGAGCTGTAATTTGACATATACTTCATTTTAATCAGATTTTAATCAGATTTTAATCAGGAATTTATTAGCAGAAACATTTTCTTTATTCATGATAGTCTAAAGAAGACTGCTTCAGAAGCTGAAACAATTTTTACTGATGTCCTTTAGTACTTGAAAAAAGTATCTGTTTTGGAGCTGCTGGAGTAAATAATTTAATCCATTGTCTGAAAAGGGGTATTTTTGGGGCTTTATATAAACATTTGGGCTTATTTCTCGATTTGAAGTAAAAGTATTTCTTTTCCTGTCTGATTCTCTTTCTACCGCTCCCATATTACCCATCTGTTCTGGTTTTTTTCCCTCATCTAAGTTCCTTTCTAACATACTTTTTTTTTCGACCACAACATTAAGCTTTTCCGTGCAGGAGTCAACAGAAAATGTGAATTTCTTTCAGCTATATATCAAGGACCATAAATTTTCCATTCTTCCAGGCTTTATGTTTTCATGACACTCAAGTCCAATATCGTAAAAGAAGTTGTGAAGAGTGTAAGATTTGATCATCTGAAGGTGCTTGGAGGTATGATTTTAAAATCATGCTCAGGATTCTTGCAGGAGAATGGCTTATGAACCTGAGGTAGTTTCAAGAAAAGTTTGTGCATATGCACTACACCACACAGAAATAGAAAGCAATGTTGCTGGGAAGCATAACATGGAGTTTATTAAATATTTATTAAATGTTTTTCGTGTGCAGATCTTTGATAAATATATCTGATTCACTGTGCATGCACTGAAGGGTTTCTGTCTGCATGGATAGTGTACATATTTGGGATTATTGCATGGTAATTCTGGTTGAGAAAAGGGGAGCTAAATACATTGAAGACTTAAATTAGTAACTGAAGAAATCTACTTGGAGGCCTCAAAGCTTTGGAAGGCATTGGCTTCTAACTGCCTTGTTAAAATCTGTGTCAAGTTCCTAATGAGATGGAACTTCCTAGGTCTGAATAAACTATATATTTGGATCAGCTCACACAACTTACTTTGGGTTTTGAGTTTCTCTGACATCTTTATTCTTTTTTTCCACATGTATCTCTATATTTTCTAAGCAAGAAATTTGCAAAGTCCTACTTTCTTCAACAGTGTCTGCCCTATCTACTGGTAGGACACTTCTCAGATCACTGAGCTCTCCAGGCTTCTCTGATCCTGCAGTTTCTGAGATAAATACTACATGAACATTAGTCTTGCTGACCCTTTTCATCAGAGCTCCCAAATTAGAGTATTGCTTTTTTTTTTTCTCCTAAGTCCTTTGTGTATCTGTGATTGTGTCTCCAAAACACTATAAGCAGGATTATCAATTAACAGGACAAGTTGGTCAGAGGTAAAATGATGAAATAAGACACACTGAAAATATTGGAGACAGGTGATGATCTTACTGTAAGGGCTAGTGAAGGATAAAAGACGGACTTCTGAGTACCAGCAGAGAATTAGGGGAAACTGCATTAGGTTGATAATACTAGTCAATAATTCACTGATACATCTCAATTACAGATTGAAATTTGCTATGCAAATAATTACAAAGCATATAAGAAAAGGATCCCCAAACCATGAGACTGTAAACAAGTAACTTTGTAAAATAAACTAATTAATACTCCTTATTTCCTTGTGATTTCAATGACAATGAAGTCCTTTTTTTCCTTTCAAGCAACTGAACTTCAAATCCTCGGAGAATTGACTCTGGAGAGGTCCTAATGAGACTTGTACTGTGCATCAGTGTTATGAGTTAATTGAGCAGTTACTGGGAGATGTACAATAGTAAGCATAGGTTTTGTTTCTGGATTAATGTACAACTTGTATACTGTTACTGACAGAAATATGGGCAATTTGTCATGGTGATTAGGCATTGAAACCATTTAACTAGTCATTGAAAGGTGAAACAGTTCAATTCAGACCTCAAATTTTTTTCTTAATAGGGAAAAACGAAATTAATAGACATTTTCCCATCAATAATGTATTTGGAATTGTTCACTCAATACAGACTTTAATGGGCCCTTAGGAAAATAAGATCACTTGTGATGATCTCTATTTTGCATCAAGCCTGACCAAGTCCTAAATGATCCTTCCATAAGACTTACAGATAATACATGGTCTCTTCGTTAATACAGTTCTTTCAGATGATGACACAGAAACAGTAAAACCTGCAACTCCACATCTGTGTGAGACCTGTGATCATAGGTTGTTTTCATCCACTTCAGTTTTCTGTTTTAAACATAATATACAAGGTATTATGAAAAATAAAAATTAAAAAGTAATACAACACCACTGTTCTACTTTTTGTTCTGTTTAAAGCTCTTGTTTACTTTTCATTAAGTTGAGCAGAAAAGGAAAAGAAAGGAAAAAGACATTGCTCATGTTAAGGTTTTACAGTTACTATCAATGATACTGTTTTCTTACTTAGCTTCAAATTAATGTGGAGGAACACGTAAATGTCTGTTGAGGATGAGAAACTAACAGGGAATTCTCCAAGAATTCCACTAAAGTAAAACATAAATATTCATGGAGTGAGAAGTTTTACATAGCTGATGTGGATCATGCCATGATAAGCATTCATCACAGCTTTATATTTCCAAGACTACAGACATCTTTTAAAGATGTGAGATAAAGTAGGATTCTGGCTTCTTGGCTTTTCATTTTTATTTTGTTTCCTTTTGAATGATTTATAGCTGTTGTGCCAGTCTATCCACAAAACCAGCTTTACTGAATTATATACGTAACTGTAAGTGTTCACAGAATCAGGCTTACATTAGAAAAATACTTTTATTTCCAGTTTCTTGATGTGATGAAGTTATTCATTCAGCCCATGCATAAGTGGGTTGACCAAATTCATCTCAAGTATAAGTGGGTATAAATCAAGATAAGTCATTGGAATTGCACCAACTTTTACCAGTGCTGAATTTCTCTCACTCTACCAAGGAGTGGTTAAGGTCGACTCAGTCTAAGTAGTTTACCAGCATTGATCCAGATAAGATAAATAACACATCATTACATAAAAACCTAAGAATATGTCCTGGTTTCAGCTAAGGTAGAGTTCATTTCTTCTCAGTATCTGTTGCAGTTTTGTATTTGGAATTAGAACGTTGTTGATAACACGGGGATGTTTTGGGGGTTTTTGAGTTGTGTTTTTCCTAAGTCAAGGACCATTTCTTTCCTTGTCTCATGCTCTGCCAGTAAAGACATATGCAAAAGAAACTGGGTGGGAGCACAGCTGGGACAGGTGATTCAAATTGATGGAAGACAGAACATAGAGAGATAGAAGATCACGCCCAGTATATAAACTGGGGGATAGTTACCCAGAAAAGGGGGCTAATCTGGGTTCAGGAAGGGGAAATCTCGAATCTGTCAGTGCATGGTGAGCAATTGCATTGTGCATCAATGGGGTTTTTTCCCTTTCTGTTACTACTATTATTATTAAATATTATTATTATTTACTATTATTATTGTATTTTACTGCATTTTAAATTATTAAACTGTTCTTATCTCAGCATCCATGTTTTACTTTGATTCTCCTCCCCATTCCACAGGGGCATGGGGGAGAGAGGAAAGGTTAGCAAGAAGCTGTGTGGTGTTTCATCTCCAGNCTGGGGGATAGTTACCCAGAAAAGGGGGCCAATCTGGGTTCAGGAAGGGGAAATCTCGAATCTGTCAGTGCATGGTGAGCAATTGCATTGTGCATCAATGGGGTTTTTTCCCTTTCTGTTACTACTATTATTATTAAATATTATTATTATTTACTATTATTATTGTATTTTACTGCATTTTAAATTATTAAACTGTTCTTATCTCAGCATCCATGTTTTACTTTGATTCTCCTCCCCATTCCACAGGGGCATGGGGGAGAGAGGAAAGGTTAGCAAGAAGCTGTGTGGTGTTTCATCTCCAGCTAGGCTTAAAATCACAACAGAATGCTTGCAAAATTATAGGTTAATATCTGAAAACTCATAAGAAAGCACATTTTACCTATAACCATTAGTTTTAGAGGCATTGTTCAATCTTAAGGTCATCAGAAAAAAAAAAAAGGATGCCTTTACAATTTGTTTTTCTATGCTCAAAGACTGGGGTTTACAAAAATAAGTACCCATCAATTATATGACTTATGTTTTTTTCCTAAGGGTATTTAATTTTTCTACTCTATATTCTCTCCTGTGATATACACTGAAAGTGAAAGCGTGTCCGTGCATGCATTATGCAGTATGGGAAAATTTGTCTCAGCATTTAGAGAATTGGGGGCACAGTGGTGGAATTTCTTTTAGAAATGTATCTGGTTTAGAAGAGTATCTGGATGTAAAATTATAGAAATAGGTTAATGAACTATTGGCCTTGAATATGGAATTGTGCTAGCTACAGGAAATCAAATCTGATTTAGTCAACATCAAAGTAAATTCACCACTACTGCACATATTTTTTCCTTAAGTCAGGGAAGGGATACTACTCAACTTACAAAAAAAAAGAGAGAATTTTTATCTCTATGTATTCAAATCTCAAACCAAGAGAGACTTCTTCTGTGCTTCATGATAGGAACAAGCAGTGCAACAGAAACAATCTAAAGGTTCTAGACAGGGAGAGAAATCATC